>OY740767.1:139814586-140031893 GCA_963513935.1 Aphrophora alni | reverse complement strand
TCTCTCTCTCTCTCTCGCTCTCTCTCTCTCTCTCTCTCTCTCTCTCTCTCTCTCTCTCTCTCTCTCTCTCTCTCTCCTCTCTCTCTCTCTCTCTCTCTCTCTCTCTCTCTCTCTCTCTCTCTCTCTCTCTCTCTCTCTCTCTCTCTCTCTCTCTCTCTCTCTCTCTCTCTCTCTCTCTCCCTCTCTCTCTCTCTCTCTCTCTCTCTCTCTCTCTCTCTCAAAAATATTAAAGAAGGGCCTCTGCGCATGACTGACATCCCAACTACATTCTTTCACGGAACGCCACCTTACTTCTCCCACTTGCATTTTTATAAAGTCTTCTTCTGTAGTGGGGGCACGATTCTGCTCCTCCATTCCTCATACTAATTCTTTCTTTTGTTGTAAGGCTATAGTGATCTATATAAACAATGTTCCAAAAGTATAGGACCTGTCTCGTATTTTCAAACTTTTTTGATTTATAGTAATAATAAAAAAAAATGTCTGTATAAAATAGAATTTGTGGTTGAATTTGTTTTAAAGCAGGTCCTATTTGCACATATACATTTCCAAAGTTTCATTTTCCTATTTCAATCCGTTAAAAAAAATTACGAAAGGTGTCCCATTCTTTTCGAACACCCTGTATATAGTGCGAAGATCAAGGTTGATAAATGAGCGGGTATCTTTAAGTTGTTGATTTTATTTTGTTCTTTTTATATATAAGAAGAAATGCATATCAAATAAAGTCCCCTAACCATCAAATGCAAAAAAAATTTGGTTAATAGACCTGATATGAAATAAGAAACAGAGAATCTAACCCAAGACTATGTGTAAAAAGAGTGTAGATCCAGCTAGGACAATTCGGGATTCTCACACCATTATAGTGCGCCCCTAAAGGAATAAAGTGAAGGAACACCGGCAATTTTAACGTTTGTACTTAATAATTTCATATCTGTAAGTTTTAGAGAAACAATTTTCATTTACATATGTGCGTAAATGTTTTATAAATATTAGGGTTTTTAGATCCAAGTGATACAAATCTGGGTATGATTTGATAAGGTAAAGGTATTGAATTTCCTTTTTAGTTTTGCAATAATAGGCTAAGTTGTGAATTGGTGTCATTTTTTCCGTAATGTCCGAACCCAAAGATCTGTCTCTACAGAACAAACTAGTGGACAGATTGTAATCTAATTTTGCAATTTAGTATGTTGTCATAGTTTTGCACTTATTATTAAATTTGGCAGCAGCTGCTGTAAGTAAAAAAGTTCAAAATTTCGATTTTGGTTAAAATGTAACTTCGAGGTATCCAAATAAAACGTTTTAGTCTTCTCTTCAAAAACGTCGGTTCATTATTTTCCATTTTAACTATAAAATTGGGGCTGTTATTACAAACGTAATCTCTGAAAACAGCGTTACCGATTTCTTTCAAATTTTAGTAAAATGTAAAGATTATTAGCCCAAACCCGTTTGCAAAAGCAGAAATAAAAAAAATTTAATGGTTCAAGGTTAATTGGCAAAACCTAAATTAAATCTCGACTATCATTGAAAGCTTGATTTTAACGATATACAATTGTATTTTTATTGCTTAAGGGTAAATTTCATATAGCCTACTTTAGGGAAGCTTTCAGCTCTTTTAGGGTAGTTTCTGGGAAGGTACGGTAAAACCAATGGCATATTCGGCTTCAGCGATGACACCCTACGTAAGATAAATCATATAAACATTTTCTTGGACGGATTTTTTTTTGGTTCTCGTAGGGTAGTTTTCACCCTCCCCTTAACAGAAACGTTTATATGTATACCGATATTTTTCCCATTTGAAAAAAAAATACATAGGATCACAATAGTCACAGTATCAGCTAACAAACTTTTTTGTGGGTCTGTGTAATTAAATGCAAAGTTGTTTAATGTATTTCCCAGACCAAAAAGAATAAAACTGTATTTAAAATAATAATAAACAAATATATTTCCCCCCTTTAGACTCCTTTTCGCAATAAACTGACATTTTATGACGTCTTAGAACCGAGTAATAAAACAGCTTAGATATATTTCCATAGTTTTTAATTTCCGAGAAACATGTCGTTTGTTTGTATCCTCCACTTGCATAACAAAAACACTTGAGGTAAATTGAAAACGCGAACTTCACCAGACATTACAACCAAATAAACCCAACTAATCGAATTAAACTTTTCCAATTATTGACGAAAGCTAACTTTTTAGTAACAAGTCGATAACAACAAAACGACTGACTTTAAATTTGGAAATTTATTTTTTACAATATTTGTTATATTTGTATTTCATTAATTCGAGTATAATCATTCTCGTTTAATATGTTTAATATATTAATACTCTTATTATCGTTTCTCCGTGATTTATTTCATGACGTACTTATTTGTTACTAATAACTCTTCAAACAATATGTTGAAAACTTCTATCACTTTTATGTTAATTTATGAATGTTTCATCTTCAGTTAATGCATATTGGTTGGCATTGAATGATAAATAATTACTACCTCTAAATTCAACGATAAAAATTCTACAATTTTAGGTGAGTTTAGGAAATATAAAAGACGTATTACGTTTAATAATTATTTAATCACTGTTAAGAAACATCTCATCAACCACAATAATCTGGCATTCAGTGCCCTAAAAACTATATTTAGATTAACAAATGTGAATGTGGTCCGCAGTATGTTGGTGAGATTAAAAGACGTCTAAATGTATAAAATTATGAATATAGAAAAAACCTAATTAGGCTTAGTAGACAAATAGAAAAAAGTAAAAAAAAAAGTATAGAAAAAAGACATATTTGATAAATAATTGGAAAAATGCAACGGTGAAAAACTTACATAAACGAAAAATAATTAAACCTCGTGCGTACCACAAAACCGTTTAAAACTTAATTAATTAACAATTTGCAATAAATATATAAATAAATATTGAGCTTAACTTGTGAGATAATATTAGATAGAATAAAACTCGAACACAAGATCTCACAAAATATAGTTTATTTAATTAAACGCGTTTCAACGACAAGTCGCCGTCCTCAGTGATTTATGAGTGAGTTATAGTTTAGTTAATGTAGCTCATGTATCACTGAGGATGGCGACTTGTTGAAACGCGTTTGATTAAATAAGCGTATTTTTTGTGTGATCTTGTGTTCCAGTTTTATTCTATGCAATAGATATTCTTCTACTTTTAGTAAGCGTGAATTATTCTGGTTAATTTACAACAAAGCGTGACTATAAGAGAGGGGACAAAGATTGTTCACTGAAATTGAACCGTTAGGTAAATTCTTTATTCGCACTGCAACCTAGTTATTAGTTGTCCAGTGTATCTTCTCGGGTGTATCTTCTAGGCCTATTAATGTAGTGTTTTTTATCTGTTATGTTGGCATGTAATTTATTCTTTTGATTTTTTGTTTTTTGATAAGATTTTGTATTGTCTTACTTTGTTTACCACTCGGGTCTAGTTTTAATTCTGAGTTTGTTATTATTGTTACAAGTTTTAGGTTTCAACATACCTCTAGAATACTAACCTTTGTTGCCCTTTTCAGTTTTTTGTTCTAGATATCACTTGATTTCGAGCGTTGTGTATTCGGTTTTATTTACACATATAATGATTTGTAAATATACCAGCTTACTACATGAAAATATGACTTCGCTATTACTCAAAGTCATTGAATGCTATTGTTAAAACAATTGTTCAGCCAGATTTTGTATAAATATTTCTAGAGGTCCTAAAACATGTGAGGGATGTATTGTAGGTTAGGTTAGGAGACGCTATTTATCGTAACATAACCTAATTAAACGTAATTGATACATTCCTTCGTATATTAAAGACGTTAGAACAAAAATTAGGCATTTTGGTTTCCCCATTTCTTAACTCTATATACTTTGTTTTAAATGTTTTAAAAATTAATTGTTCTTATATATTATTACTGTATACCAGGAACTACCTAAAATAAAAATAAAAACATTTATTTTCAAAAGTACATTTCTTTTATTTCAACCAATAATATTGCTTTTAAAACATCAAAACATAACGATACGTCCAAATTGGGATTAAAGAGAAAACAAAATAAGAAATATTGGGAAGAGATAGGTGTTGTTCAGTAACATCTATTGATGATGTAAGAGATAGTCCATGGTCATCTGGTTGAGTCCTCCGTAGCCGGACATGTCACGTTTGTAGTACATTCTTCTGTCAGCTGCAAAAGTACTGGCAGGTTCTACCCTGTCGACGTCGGTTTCCAATACCTGCAACAGTAAAAACAAGTTTAGTTTTATTGTTTTGAAGTTATTTGATAGTTATTTATTGTGTATATTATTGATATTGTTTAATCGGACATTTGTAATAATTTCTGCATAAAAAAATTATTACATTTTAACTAATGCTGAAAGTTGTCCGGCTAATTCACCACAAGTTTTTATTACAAGGTCCTGTGCTATATTTTATATAGAGAGTACACAAGATGGTTCATCGAGAAAAAAAACCGTTAGAAATCTACACCGTTGACATTTAAACTCTTGATTGAACCGAGTATGATCTTCAACTCTTCATGTGTTAGTGCGTAATTTTTTCTTTATTTGTGGTCTTTATCGATAACGTTTATATATAGTTTTGACTTATCGCGAAAATATTCTTAGGTTACTATTTTTAGTTTTAGTTTATTTTAAACGTAGAGCCATTTTTTATTTCTCATGTTTTTAGTACATCACTGGATTATGAGTGTTGATTGATACTCTTGAAACGCCGTCTATTATTCTGTATGTACACAAATTATGGCAAATGTACTTCAATAATAATTCAGTGTTGTATATACTTTAAATTATGTTATAAATTAAATTTGACGTTAATAAAGGCATTTGTTTTTTCAGGCGAAACTTGATTAGTCTGTTATAGCTTGATCAATCCTAGGTAAGTAAATTGCAGTAAAATAAATGGTATTGGTAATGTGTTCATAAAGTTAGTTTATTACTAATTTTATTTGTACTAGTTGGTTGGTCTAGTGACTAACGCCCTCTTTGGTGTGTGAAAGGGTAGCTTTCTATCCCGGCGAGACATCAAAAAGTTACGGTGTTGAGCTATTATTGTTTGTAAATTTGGAGAGTTGTGATTGGTAAAAAATTCTAATAAAAAAAGTAATAGTTATACTGATTGGAGATTTAGTTAGTAGTTTGGCATAATAATACTCCTACATTAAAATATATATAAATCTCTATTAACATTAATTTTAAAAATACCAACTCGCTATAAAATCCACTTTATTATAAACAAACTTTACGGTTAGAATAATTATGGACTTGTTCACCACAGGATAATGATATTTTATTTTTGTTATTGTTATTTAAAGATACAAAACTTCAACCGAACTTTGTTTAAAAAAGTTTATATATAAATAAACTTTGATTAGTTTTATGAAGTTATGCTGTGAATTTTAGCTCAATTATGCTCATGCTAAACGTTATTAAATTTGACTTGAAGTGAATGACTTCCATTCATAGATTGTATATGGGTATTATTTCAAAATAACCTAATTAATAAACTGGAGGACAATGTCCTCATCTTCGTGTCTTCTGATTTCTTTCTGAAGCTAGAATGAATGCCAACTTATCAATTAATATCTTAAAACTTCTCCAGTGAGTCCAAATGACAGTATCTTCACACTTGTAATACTAAGTTAAGATGTATTTCCAATCAATTGTAATGTGTTTGTAACAATTTTGGTTTTCTGATAACTCACGAACGAGAATGTTTGAAAGATAATAAGTTAGTTTCGATCCTTAGATTTTTAAAATAATAATAAAAATTGTTAAAGCCGATATTGAGAAAACCGAATTTTGTGTTTTTTATGGTAGTTACTGACACATTACGAGTTACCATAAAATGGAGAAAAACCTACCGAGATATGGTAAAAATAAATTTGATTATAATCAGTCAGCTGTAGTTACGGACCTGAAAACATAAACATCTGCTAATAACTCGAGATAGATTTTTGTTTATCCATCAAATAACTTTGTCTATACACGTGTGAAATAAGTGGAGTTACAGAAAGTTATGTTTTGAGACAAGACATCAATGTTGAGTTTCTCGTAGAAATATGTATCTGCACCTGAATAATAGTAAAAAAATTACACTGACGTCTTTTGAAATTGATTGACTACTGAAACAGCTGTATGTATAAAAGTTTGTGCATTGCTTTTCTATTATTAATTTTTCACATGGTTAAATTTATTTTTTAGAACGTGTTTCTTAAGATATTGTTTTAGCCAGAGTTGTTTGTACGCCCTCCCCCCTCAAAGCATGTTTATCCTCGCATGTAGGTTTATTTAAAGTACGTGCCCGATAAACAATTTTCACGACAGTTTTATTTTATTACGAAAATTGTGGTTTTTAAACCGTTTCACTCCACGCCATTGAATTGCAAAACAGGTTGTTTAGGAATTCAAATTGTGTTTAGTTGGACGCAACTTTGATTCAGTCCTAAAGAAATTGGGAAACGTTACGTCACAACTTTGATATTGTGAAAGCGTTAAGTGTAATAACTTTCAACTGTTTAAATTTATAAAATAATTTACTGTCTTAGCACTATTTGGTAGGTGTTAGTGGGACGTATTAAAGCAAAAAATGTCTGCAGATTTTATTGCTCCACAAAATGTACTACGTTCTACAACTTCTACGTGTAAAATTATAGTGATTTTTTTTAAAAATTTAAAGTTCGGCTGCCAATTTGTAATTTAACTACCGATTTATAGTGATAGTACATTTATCCAATTATTCAACATTCAACTTTATTTTATTTAACAAGAAAACAATTTACGTATAACAAAATAGTTACTTAGAAATAAATGCCAACTTAGGCAAATAACCTGTGCGTAAACCGGATTTTTGTACTGCAATAAGTTATATAATTATACTAAAAGGAAAACGGAAAGGAAAAAAAAACTAACAATAATTTAGCATTAAACAAACCTTAACAATCAGTAAAAAAAAGAAGAAAATTGATCAAGTTAAAGAGCTAGAAAAAGGGGATCAAATAAGAATAAAAGTTGACTTATATAGTTCGAAACAATATTTGGAAGACCTTTATACACTTACTAAATTTTACATAATATACAAAATTATTTAATTTAGATTTAAGTCCCAAAGTCACGTAGGTTACGGTACCTCAAAATATTGGGTTCAGAAAGGGATGCCAAGATAATACACAAGTGGAAGCTAAAAGGGAATAAAACTTAAGGGGAAGACCACACAATGGTTGGAATGGTGTTTTGAAGGAGGACCTTTGGACTGAAAGTGAGCCACTGAAGAATAACTGCTTGACAGATACGAGTGTGACTAAAAACTGTCGAGGATGCAAAACCCCACGAAGGTTTATCACGCCGAAGGAAGAAAAAGAAAACTTTGTGGGCTGATATATTCAAGATCAAAGGTAATATCGACATTGATCCAAGGAACAATAATTAGAATATAATCACTTCTCAGATATTTCTCTGTACAAAATTGTTTGCTAATGAATAGAAATTTATTTTTGTTTTATTCACGGTTGTGGTTTTGAGGTTAGTTTGCTTGTACAAAGTTCGGTTCTTAGCAACCAAGAGTATTTTTTTCATTGTTAAAAGTCGAACAACTTCTTGGTCATCATCGCTTTATATGAAAAGGGAAGATAAGAACAGGAAACCCTTAGTCATTGAATAATTTAATAGCCTATTTCTTAATTGAAACCTGAAACTTAATCGAATGTTTCTTCGATTGGAAGAGACATGAGAAAAAGGGATGTAATCCAAGATTACATAAAAAGGTGTATATCCATTGTGTCCCTCGGGACTGCAACGCCCGAATTTAGATGAGCTCCTGAGCATTCTGAGGATGGAAAAGGGTTTCCCAACATCAAGGGAAGGTCTTGGAAGAGGGCCGACACCCTCCCGGAATATCAGCGCTAGAAACAAGACAACATAGTTCAGCCCAGTGGTTATTTGAAATGTATTAATTTAAACATTGTGTTCTTACTACAAACACGTTTCCATTTAATGTTAGCAATAATTTCACTTTTATAGCCTCAGACATGTCCTCACCCATTCTAGGATCAAGTTTCACCCATGACGACTTTTAAATAATCGATTACGATGTCTGCGATATGAAACACAACTCGAAAAACTTCCTTAATTAAATTTTACAGCCATGACAATGGGACTTGAATAACAAGTTGTAAAAATAACAAAGCGAAACCAGTGTTGAAAGACTGTTACAAAATAAGAAACGGAACTCTAGCGAAGATTGCAAGAATACAATGCCAGACAGATAACGGCTATTCAGCGGATGACAGACGTTTCGTACGTGAAACGCTACCAATTTTGGCACAACGCGTTGGTTACGTAATTCCATTATTTTGTTTGCTTTGGAAATGTAACTCAGAACATGATAAGAATGGGTATTAAGGTAAAAATGTCACAAACTGTTGTTTTGTAATCTTAATTTAATGTAGTAATGTCGATTTTCGTTTTTTTTTTCAAACACATTATTTGAAGAATTATATACAGGGCCTAAATTAAATATGAAATTCACCCATATTTAAAGAACAACTTATAATTAAAACTTCAAATTTAGTATACATTCTTTAGAGCACAGAAACTTTAAGTTTCTCCACTTTTGAATTTTTGGTAGCCATCTTAAAAGTAACACTAATTTTAAATCGGAAGGAAGCCTTGTGACGCAATATTTGTTATTGTCTTTTGATTGAAAATCAAGAATGTAAAATCTTTTTGATATCTCTTTTTTCTCAAGATATTGGCCACTGACAGTTTTTGTTTAAAAACATGACAATAAAAAAATGAAATAAAAATATTTTGGTTGTTTTCGCTTATACTTCAAAAGTTTTCAATATTGTAAAATTAGTTCTTTAGCATCATGTAATTAAAATAACAAGAAAATCTATCAAAGTATTTATTGAAAAGAAATCTATAAAAATACTGAAATAAATAATTATAGTAAACATTCCCTTCGGAATGGAAGCAGAACACCTTCTGTGCAAGGGTAAAATGTTTCGCAGAAAGAGATTCAACGTAATTGAAAGGCTTGAAGTCTTTAGAGTAGCTGATCCCAAGTCCTCATGGGTTTCGTAAAGATTTCAAAATCTGGGAGGATTTCTAGTTGGGTCATATCTATAATCTACAATAGATCCCTTTTGCGACCCATTGGAGAAAAGATATCAGTGATATTGCAACCCCAAAGGAAAAACACACATGTAAAAATAAGTAAACATCGATTGGAAAGAATTTTTCATGTAAAGTTATTTTGTGAATATGTTTTTTTCTGTTGTAAGTATACTTTATCCCAATCAGCGTAGGATAAAGTAAGGATGGAGCAGCAACTATAAAATAATGCTGCTCAGGTGTGTTGTCCTACAATGGAAGAAAAGAAGTGCTGTTTATTGGCAGGTAAAGCATTAACTCAGTTGATTTCTCATTTATCACAGCTAAACAAAGAATACAAACACTCTTCCATAAATCCCTTATCTATTGTTTGATAAAAGGTAGCGGACTTGTTGCAAAGCCCCTTTACCATTTGAATCTGATACGGTGGCCGCAGTCTTTAAAGAAGATTGTAAACCGAAAGGGAGATATTTTCAATGACCGGAAAACACCATTATGAACTACATAAAACGCCGACAGATCCTGCTATGTATCAAGAAATATCTCATCTCACAGTAACGGTCTCTAGAAGAGCTAGAACAAGACATATAGTAAGTGATCATCCTCATGTTTATCATCTAGATTTAATGTGTAGGATGTAGAAGCATATCCTGCTACAGTACACTACCAATGTAAGAGAAAAGAAAATATCCAGAAATGCGTGACAACTAACTAGATTTTTTCAACGAAAAATCTTTGGTCATTGGAAAATGTGGCATACTATGGATATAAAGAAATCGGTGTCAACTGATGCTGGAAGTTTGGAAGGGTAAGTAGTGTTATATTGTTTAAATAATATAACTTAATAAATTAAAGTAAATTTTTCTAGTTGTTGAAAGGCGAAAAACCTATTGGTCACCCTCCCCATGTAAAAAAGAGAAAAGGAAGATAACATAAAACTCCTGTCCCTCGAATAACCTAATATCGTCAGGGTCGGAAAAGAACAAGAGTTGGTCAATAGAGGCTTTATAGGAAACATTAAAAAGAGGAACACAATACTACATACAAAACTCTAGATTTAAATGGAATCTCTCGGGATTGTCAAGCCCGTACTCACTATAAGTGAACTACTGAGAGTAAGGAGAGAGAGAGAGAGAGAGAGAGAGAGAGAGAGAGAGAGAGAGAGAGAGAGAGAGAGAGAGAGAGAGAGAGAGAGAGAGAGAGAGAGAGAGAGAGAGAGAGAGAGAGAGAGAGAGAGAGAGAGAGAGAGAGAGAGAGAGAGAGAGAGAGAGAGAGAGAGAGAGAGAGAGAGAGAGAGAGAGAGATGACAAGAGGAATAAATATATAAAGAGATGGTAGAGAAAATGGTCTAGAAACACGAGTTACATACTGACAACTAGAACAAAACTGGATTACAAATATTTCGCTCGGAGTTACAATTACTGCTAGACTACTTTAATACTATCTTGATTAAACTGACTACAAAATTTATGAAAGCTACGTGCTTTCTTCAAGTATTTTATTGCGACATAAATATAAAATCCGTGTGATTTACACTTTTAGATATCGTACTAGAACCGTTAGATATTGTATTGCAACCGGTAAAAGTTTCAAAATGAATTTTAAGAAAAAGCAAAACATAAATATATCGTCTTGTTTAATTAAATAAAGAGAAAACGGTATAGATAAAACAAGATTGTTACGACTTAAATTTGTTCCGGAACATTGTGGAAAATTTCTCGTTCCATCACGTAAGGCGTCGTGATATTCTTGATAAGCTATACAACAGGAATAAAACATCAATGCTGAAGGAACTCGATTCTAGAGTGCCTAGAATATCTTGTGCAATATCTTACTTTTGACGATATTAGTTTTAATTTAGACAAATATTTGCGATGGCGAATTTTGAAGAAACTCCTTTATGTAATTTGTTCAAGTCATAAAATTATTTCAATGATTGGATGCTTAGAATTAATTTAGCGTAAAATAGTATTTTACATCCTATTTATATAATTATATCCTTATATAATATTTAAAAAAAAATTATGCCAATTATAATTTGAATGTTATGAATATATTCCTACCTATTAAATCATTTTATCTTCATGTTTTGATGAGGAATTGCTAAGATTGCTGAACGCTGAATGAACCAAGTTCGTCTTTTTACTGGGTACCCACCCTCAGGAACTCACCAACTTAAGTACGGGCTTGGGGATCTCAATAAAACCTAGCTGGATTTACACTTTTAATGTGGTTTTCCATTAGATCCTTCTCTTTTATCTTTCCTATCAGATCTTTCTTAACCAACTCTCGTTCTTTTCCGGCTCTGAGGCTATTGCAATATTAGGAAGCTAGTGGAGTATTAACGTCTTTAGCCATGACTATAATTTTTCTCATTGGTAGTAGTTAAAATGTTTCAAGTTTCAGAATCCACAAGTGCCCTAATACTACTGTAGACTGACAGACCTGAGACCCAAAAATTAGACTGGGCGTTTTTAATCTAGACCCAATTACAAATATTTTACCATAATCGAAATGAGTGTTTTTTATTCTGATTACATTGAGGAAGGAAAATCAAAAGTTTCTTAAAACAAGCGTAACACACCATAAGTAGATAAAACATTGGAGTAATCTTGTTCAGTATCTGAACAACTCCAAGCGGCACATTCTTTCAAGACAGTTGAGTAACTGCCGCATATAGTGTTTAAACACAGATTAAACAAATGCACGTATCTGTGACGGATCGATTAGTATGATCGTATGTTTTGGCACACCGTTCACAATCGATGGTAGAATAAACAATAATTACCGAAACGGTAAAAGTTGGTGTTGTTTCATTCTTGAAAGTGTTATGTCGTGATTTATGTTGCGATTATTATTTTAAATATTAAATAAAAAGTATTCAAAGATTAGTTTTTAAGTTGATTAGTTATTGATGTTATTATTATGTATGTTTATTAATGGTTCATTAGAAATTATGTTTATTATTGTTTTCAATAGTGAACATTTTGTTTGTCACGTTTATAAGTGAGTGTGCTTGTTGTTGATTGCGATTATTAGTGGTTACTCAAGGTAAACGGATTACGTTTATCACGGTTATTTGTTTTTATAGTTATTAGTGATTATTTTAAGTAGTAATTAGGTTAATTAATGATTACACTAATTAGTAATTACGTTGCTTAATAATTGTGGTTATTTGTAATTAACGATTACGTGTATGTTTATTAGTGATTATGCTTACTAGTGATTACGTTTATTTTTGTTTCCGCTAAATTGTGATTGAGATCAGTAGTGATTACGGTATGCATAGAATTATTTTATTACATTTAATAGTAATTATTAATTTTATATTAGTGATTTTTTTTATTGGTTACGTTTACTAATAATAACTTATTAGTGATTACGTTTATTAGTGATTGCATTTATTATTGGTTTTGATTGACACTGATTAGAGTTATTAGTGATTAATGTTATTAATGATTACGTTGAATTATTATTAGTGATTACATTTATTAATGATTTTTAACACTGGTTACTGGTTAACGCTATTTACGGTTATTAGTGATTATGTTATTTTAAAGAATATTGATTTTATTTAATCGTGATACGTTTATTAGTGATTTTATTAGTTTAATATGAGTACAGGATACCAGTTATCATCATCATTAGATGGACAATGCACTGTGGTGAATTTGACAATTGTAAACACGAAGTTCCCTACTACAAGTTAGGTACAATAACACAACACAAATAAACTTTTGGCAAAAAATTATTAGCCAAAGTTATTACAGTTTCCTGATGTGCATTTCGGTAACCTAAAGGTTTATGACGTAGCTGATTGGCCGATCCACCTGAACTGAAGTAGGGGCGAGATTGTCAGTTAGTTTTATTAATTTTATTTTGTTAATATTAGTTTAGAACTCTCCGATGATAGTAACTTCCGAAATGTACATCAGGGAACTGTAATCTGAGGTGTTTCAACTCCCGTGAAGGTGTATCTTTCTTAATATATTCTGTTTTCTCTTTTCAATCTTAACCCCCCCACCATGTGTTCATCCTCCTTTCCTTCTGGTTTCAGTCCAATCCTAAAGTACAAAGCGATCCGTGATGATGGGCTGAATAGCGCCGGAAAAAAGGTTTTGATTACCGAGCTTGTGGATAGTTAGTGATCACTCATACTATTTAACCTTACCCGACCAAGCGATGCTAAGGCCGTGTGAGACCATCTTTCATTATCTGTTCGCAAGAAAAAAAACAGAAAATTTAAAATAACAAACTTATGGGGAGGGGGTGTAATCACAACTCAGTCTGTAAATGGTAAGAACAAACAAACCAGAGTTGTTTATTGCGTATTCGTGTTAGCAATGGAATACGAAAACCCTGAGTTCTTATCCAATGTATGTTTTTTTAGATGAAAGTCATGTTTAATTAATAGGTTTCATCAACAAGCGATTTTGTGGATTTCAATGTCCTGATATGGTCGTAAAAACTTCATGACATAGTGAGCGCCGGGGTACTGTGTATTATTAATCCTGTCAATATATCTGTAGCAATTTCTGTAACATATTTATTTCAAGAAATGATTTTCTGATTTGCTAAACAATAATTAACGTGTTGTGGGTATCTTAGAAACGTTTAGAGAAAATCATAATAGGACTGAGAATGAAAGTAAAATAATGTTTTATGTTATAAAATAAAATAAACTTCTAACTCAGATAACACCACTCCTTTACCAAAAGTAAATCAGCCCAAAAACAAATTTATCGTAACAAATCGACTTTTCAAATTGACTTTAAAACATTGCCAGTTAAACTGGGATTACTTCAATTTGCAAAGAACGTTTCCAGGCTTCCAACCCCAAACCTTTGACATAAATTCCTTACTTGGAGTTTAACAGCGGAAACATGAAAGACCTTGTAAATTCAGCTGTCGATAACATTGACAAAAACTTTCTAAATAAAGCTGTAAACTGAAATATTACAGAAGCTTAGTGACCACATAACTTTAAAACTTAACTCTAAAATAAAGTTTCTACTGTTGGTGGATTGCATTTACAGATTTATTTTGAATGGTTAATTTTGAGAAATTTGAGATTTTGGTGAAAATTATTATAATAATTATATCTGCTAGGATTTACATATATATATATATATATATATATATATATATATATATATATATATATATATATATATATAATACTATCTCCTGTCAATCATAGAATTTTCTTATTTTTTATATACGATGACGCGTTTTAGAGTTCTACAAAGATTACAATAACTACAATTTTGTTTTGGAGTTATTACTAAACAATTTTAAAAAGTTTGTACTCAAATTATTAATGGCGATTTTGGGATGTGACAAAATATATAATAAATAACTGTTAATAATATTAAATAATTTGAACAGCCCGTTGACTTCATTACTAATTATAGCTCCCATGATCATGATTCGCTATCAATGATAACTTTATATATACTAAATTGTGTTTGGTCAACATCATAACTTTTTGAGCATACACAGAACAGGGATCTTGCATAGAAAATGAGAGCACCAGCCATTAGACCCACTAGATAATCTTAGTTGGGCTCCATTTAGAGATGGTTGAGGAATTTGAAAATTAATAGCTGCTTTTAATAAGATGTAATTGAAATTATGACCGATAATATTATTAAATCGGCTGGTTGAGTTCTCTTTGATGTAAATTTAGCTTTCATGATCAAGATTCGCTACCAACCATAACTTCCCACATTCCCATGATGTTTGGTTAACACCGTAACTTTTTTAGCATAAACGTAACAGGGATCTTGCATAGATACTAAGAACACCAGTCACTAGGCCAACGTGATGTACAGTTGGGCTCCATTTAGGCTTATAGTTGAATTAATTTTAACTATTGGGAGCTGAATGAAATTTAAATTAACGATCACCATTAATAATAAATCAATTCCACCGTTCATTGAGTTGTCTTAGCCGTAAATTAGATTTCGTGATCAAGATTCGCTACCAACAATAACTCCCCACTTATCTAACGATGTTTGGTTAACACCGTAACTTTTTGAGTATAAACATAACAGGTAAACTTGCATAGATATAGAGTACAAGTAATTCTTGTTCGATTTTTCTGGAATGTGGAGAGATAGCCGGTGGCCTAAGGGGCATGGCACAATCCGTACTTTTAAATCTTATGATTCAATTCTAACTATGAGACAAGATTATATGATTAATAAAATCTCATGGACACAGCCCTTCGATATTTGTATTCCACACGAGGAGGACATGATAGAAGGAACAGTGGCTACAGCTAAGAGCTTAGAATTCTACACTGATGGCTCCCGCACCGCCCAAGGAGTCGGAGCAGGAATCTTCAGTAAATCACCTAGGGTGGAAATAAGCATTGCCCTAGGTAGATATGCAACGGTATTTCAGGCCGAAGTTTATGCCATACTAGGTTGCGCACAACTGTGTCTAGAAAGAGGATATGATAATGAATATATCACAATCAGATCTGACAGTTAGGTCGCTTTGAAGGCTATTTGTTCACACGAATTCAACTCTAAATTAGTGTGGGATTGTAATCAAGCTCTAGTCCAACTCTCGACCCGAAACCAGGTAAGCCTATTCTGGATACCTGGACACAGAGGTTATGAGGGAAATGAGAAAGCTGATGAACTGGCTAAGTTGGGAGCACAGACTCCATTCATCGGACCAGAACCTACTGGTGGTATCAGTAAATCTGTCGCAAGAACCACTCTGAGACGATGGGTCGAACAGGAAACTCTCAACCGCTGGAGGGAGGCCTCTAGAGGAAAACTCTACGGGTCGCTGTACAATCCGAATCAGAAACTCTCTAGGTATGTAATATCATTGAATAGAAACAACCTAAGGAAAGTCTCAAGCTTCATGACTGGTCATGGAGCTTTCAGGGAACACTTAAACACCATGGGTTTAACTCAAGGCAGGACAACCTGTAGACTGTGTAACCAATATAAAGACACAGCAGAACACATACTTTTGTATTGTGAAGCTCTGGAGAGGAGAAGATTACAGATTTTCGGCCTCACAGGCATACCTACAATGGAAGACGACCTAGCTGCACAAGTTCTAAGACTCACGAAGGATTTAGAACTACAGTGGATTGCCTAAGATAAGGAAGCGCACACAAAGTCTTAAATGGCTGAAGTGCCTAGTGACTTCCAACATAATAAAAAAAAAATATCACCGTAACTTTTTGAGTATAAACATAACAGGTAATCTTGCATAGATATAGAGTACAAGTAATTCTTGTTAGATTTTTCTTTGACAAATTATAAACAATTATAATATTAACAACTTGTCGAATTTTCATCTCAGTAATTCTAACATTCGTGATCAGGATTCATTACCAATCGCAACTCCTATTTACCTCATGATACCTAGTCAACACCGTAACTATTTTCATCCATCACCAGATCTTGCATAAAGACCGAGAACACTAGCTACTAGAGTAACGGGAATTTCAAATTGTAACCAATACCTCTTAAAATCCTTAAAGGTTACTTTTAACTAAACCGTGAATTAATTGCTACGGTCGGTTATTAGAAACCTGGATAATTTTATTGTTATTGTGCTCTTTTGGCATTGACCCCAAATTTTAAAAGTCCTTGAAAGTCCACAGAGATAAGCCTACACATTCAATAATCGACACAATTAACATTCGTTATTATATTGTTTTGTGTGTTATTTTTGTATATTTAAACTGTTTATTTAACATTCGTTATTATATTGTTTTGTGTGTTATTTTTGTATATTTAAACTGTTTATTTAACATTCATTATTATATTGTTTTGTGTGTTATTTTTGTATATTTAAACTGTTTATTTAATATTCGTTATTATATTGTTTTGTGTGTTATTTCTGTATATTTAAACTGTTTATTTAACATTCGTTATTATATTGTTTTGTGTGTTATTTTTGTATATTTAAACTGTTTATTCAACATTCGTTATTATATTCTTTTGTGTGTTATTTCTGTATATTTAAACTGTTTATTTAACATTCGTTATTATATTGTTTTGTGTGTTATTTCTGTATATTTAAACTGTTTATTTAACATTCGTTATTATATTGTTTTGTGTGTTATATTTGTATATTTAAACTGTTTATTTAACATTCGTTATTATATTGTTTTGTGTGTTATTTCTGTATATTTAAACTGTTTATGTCACATAAGTGTACTTATACCATTTATAATAGGTACAACCTGAAAGTACTAAACTTAACTTTGGTGCAAATTTAGACCAAGAGACATAATTAGTTACCACTCCAACTCAATGTTTATGTAAAACAGGAACAGATAAAGAGGTGAGATGAGACATTTGTTCATATTAACCTTTTAGTTAATTTTCATTTCCTGAATCGATTACTAAGTGATGCTACTTTTAGGTACACTCTGTATAGTAAAATGCATACTCAAGATGCTGGGACAACACAGTAACTTTTTGAGCCTGCTGGGATTGATTCCGGAACTTCTCAAACACCAAGCGAGAGTCTCTGCATCGCCGTAATTCTAGCCTTAGTTGTAATCGTAGCTCTCAACTCGACCTCAAGATGCTGAGACAACGTAGTAACTTTTTGAGCATGCAAGGATTGATTCCGGAACTTCTCAAACACCAAGCGAGAGTCTCTGCATCGCCGTAATTCTAGCCTTAGTTGTAATCGTAGCTGTCAACTCTACCTCAAGATGCTGAGACAACATAGTAACTTTTTGAGCATGTTGGGATTGATTCCGGAACTTCTCAAACACCAAGCGAGAGTCTCTGCATCGCCGTAATTCTAGCCTTAGTTGTAATCGTAGCTGTCAACTCTACCTCAAGATGCTGAGACAACATAGTAACTTTTTGAGCATGTTGGGATTGATTCCGGAACTTCTCAAACACCAAGCGAGAGTCTCTGCATCGCCGTAATTCTAGCCTTAGTTGTAATCGTAGCTGTCAACTCTACCTCAAGATGCTGAGACAACATAGTAACTTTTTGAGCATGTTGGGATTGATTCCGGAACTTCTCAAACACCAAGCGAGAGTCTCTGCATCGCCGTAATTCTAGCCTTAGTTGTAATCGTAGCTCTCAACTCAGCTCAAGATGTTGAGACAACATAGTAACTTTTTGAGCATGCTGGGATTGATTCCGGAACTTCTCAAACACCAAGCGAGAGTCTCTGCATCGCCGTAATTCTAGCCTTAGTTGTAATCGTAGCTCTCAACTCAGCTCAAGATGTTGAGACAACATTGTAACTTTTTGAGCCTGCTAGGATTGATTCCGGAACTTCTCAAACACCAAGCGAGAGTCTCTGCATCGCCGTAATTCTAGCCTTAGTTGTAATCGTAGCTCTCAACTCAGCTCAAGATGTTGAGACAACGTAGTAACTTTTTGAGCATGCAAGGATTAATTTCGGAACTTCTCAAACACCAAGCGAGAGTCTCTGCATCGCCGTAATTCTAGCCTTAGTTGTAATCGTAGCTCTCAACTCTACCTCAAGATGTTGAGACAACGTAGTAACTTTTTGAGCATGCAAGGATTAATTTCGGAACTTCTCAAACACCAAGCGAGAGTCTCTGCATCGCCGTAATTCTAGCCTTAGTTGTAATCGTAGCTCTCAACTCAGCTCAAGATGTTGAGACAACGTAGTAACTTTTTGAGCATGCTGGGATTAATTCCGGAACTTCTCAAACACCAAGCGAGAGTCTCTGCATCGCCGTAATTCTAGCCTTAGTTGTAATCGTAGCTCTCAACTCTACCTCAAGATGTTGAGACAACGTAGTAACTTTTTGAGCATGCAAGGATTAATTTCGGAACTTCTCAAACACCAAGCGAGAGTCTCTGCATCGCCGTAATTCTAGCCTTAGTTGTAATCGTAGCTCTCAACTCTACCTCAAGATGTTGAGACAACGTAGTAACTTTTTGAGCCTGCTAGGATTGATTCCGGAACTTCTCAAACACCAAGCGAGAGTCTCTGCATCGCCGTAATTCTAGCCTTAGTTGTAATCGTAGCTCTCAACTCAGCTCAAGATGTTGAGACAACGTAGTAACTTTTTGAGCATGCAAGGATTAATTTCGGAACTTCTCAAACACCAAGCGAGAGTCTCTGCATCGCCGTAATTCTAGCCTTAGTTGTAATCGTAGCTCTCAACTCTACCTGAAGATGTTGAGACAACGTAGTAACTTTTTGAGCATGCAAGGATTAATTTCGGAACTTCTCAAACACCAAGCGAGAGTCTCTGCATCGCCGTAATTCTAGCCTTAGTTGTAATCGTAGCTCTCAACTCAGCTCAAGATGTTGAGACAACGTAGTAACTTTTTGAGCATGCTGGGATTAATTCCGGAACTTCTCAAACACCAAGCGAGAGTCTCTGCATCGCCGTAATTCTAGCCTTAGTTGTAATCGTAGCTCTCAACTCTACCTCAAGATGTTGAGACAACGTAGTAACTTTTTGAGCATGCAAGGATTAATTTCGGAACTTCTCAAACACCAAGCGAGAGTCTCTGCATCGCCGTAATTCTAGCCTTAGTTGTAATCGTAGCTCTCAACTCTACCTCAAGATGTTGAGACAACGTAGTAACTTTTTGAGCCTGCTAGGATTGATTCCGTAACTTCTCAAACACCAAGCGAGAGTCTCTGCATCGCCGTAATTCTAGCCAAAGTTGTAATCGTAGCTCTGAACTCTACCTCAAGATGTTGAGACAACGTAGTAACTTTTTGAGCATGCTGGGATTAATTCCGAAACTTCTCAAACACCAAGCGAGAGTCTCTGCATCGCCGTAATTCTAGCCTTAGTTGTAATCGTAGCTCTCAACTCTACCTCAAGATGTTGAGACAACGTAGTAACTTTTTGAGCATGCTGGGATTAATTTCGGAACTTCTCAAACACCAAGCGAGAGTCTCTGCATCGCCGTAATTCTAGCCTTAGTTGTAATCGTAGCTCTCAACTCTACCTCAAGATGTTGAGACAACGTAGTAACTTTTTGAGCATGCAAGGATTAATTTCGGAACTTCTCAAACACCAAGCGAGAGTCTCTGCATCGCCGTAATTCTAGCCTTAGTTGTAATCGTAGCTCTCAACTCTACCTCAAGATGTTGAGACAACGTAGTAACTTTTTGAGCATGCTGGGATTAATTTCGGAACTTCTCAAACACCAAGCGAGAGTCTCTGCATCGCCGTAATTCTAGCCTTAGTTGTAATCGTAGCTCTCAACTCAGCTCAAGATGTTGAGACAACGTAGTAACTTTTTGAGCATGCAAGGATTAATTTCGGAACTTCTCAAACACCAAGCGAGAGTCTCTGCATCGCCGTAATTCTAGCCTTAGTTGTAATCGTAGCTCTCAACTCTACCTCAAGATGTTGAGACAACGTAGTAACTTTTTGAGCATGCAAGGATTAATTTCGGAACTTCTCAAACACCAAGCGAGAGTCTCTGCATCGCCGTAATTCTAGCCTTAGTTGTAATCGTAGCTCTCAACTCTACCTCAAGATTTTGAGACAACGTAGTAACTTTTTGAGCATGCAAGGATTAATTTCGGAACTTCTCAAACACCAAGCGAGAGTCCCTGCATCGCCGTAATTCTAGCCTTAGTTGTAATCGTAGCTCTCAACTCTACCTCAAGATGTTGAGACAACGTAGTAACTTTTTGAGCCTGCTAGGATTGATTCCGGAACTTCTCAAACACCAAGCGAGAGTCTCTGCATCGCCGTAATTCTAGCCTTAGTTGTAATCGTAGCTCTGAACTCAGCTCAAGATGTTGAGACAACGTAGTAACTTTTTGAGCATGCAAGGATTAATTTCGGAACTTCTCAAACACCAAGCGAGAGTCTCTGCATCGCCGTAATTCTAGCCTTAGTTGTAATCGTAGCTCTCAACTCTACCTCAAGATGTTGAGACAACGTAGTAACTTTTTGAGCATGCTGGGATTAATTCCGGAACTTCTCAAACACCAAGCGAGAGTCTCTGCATCGCCGTAATTCTAGCCTTAGTTGTAATCGTAGCTCTCAACTCTACCTCAAGATGTTGAGACAACGTAGTAACTTTTTGAGCATGCTGGGATTAATTTCGGAACTTCTCAAACACCAAGCGAGAGTCTCTGCATCGCCGTAATTCTAGCCTTAGTTGTAATCGTAGCTCTCAACTCTACCTCAAGATGTTGAGACAACGTAGTAACTTTTTGAGCATGCAAGGATTAATTTCGGAACTTCTCAAACACCAAGCGAGAGTCTCTGCATCGCCGTAATTCTAGCCTTAGTTGTAATCGTAGCTCTCAACTCAGCTCAAGATGTTGAGACAACGTAGTAACTTTTTGAGCATGCAAGGATTAATTTCGGAACTTCTCAAACACCAAGCGAGAGTCTCTGCATCGCCGTAATTCTAGCCTTAGTTGTAATCGTAGCTCTCAACTCTACCTCAAGATGTTGAGACAACGTAGTAACTTTTTGAGCATGCAAGGATTAAATTCGGAACTTCTCAAACACCAAGCGAGAGTCTCTGCATCGCCGTAATTCTAGCCTTAGTTGTAATCGTAGCTCTCAACTCAGCTCAAGATGTTGAGACAACGTAGTAACTTTTTGAGCATGCAAGGATTAATTTCGGAACTTCTCAAACACCAAGCGAGAGTCTCTGCATCGCCGTAATTCTAGCCTTAGTTGTAATCGTAGCTCTCAACTCTACCTCAAGATGTTGAGACAACGTAGTAACTTTTTGAGCATGCTGGGATTAATTCCGGAACTTCTCAAACACCAAGCGAGAGTGTCTGCATCGCCGTAATTCTAGCCTTAGTTGTAATCGTAGCTCTCAACTCTACCTCAGAAGCTGAGACAACATAGTAACTTTTTGAGCATGCAAGGATTAATTTCGGAACATCTCAAACACCAAGCGAGAGTGTCTGCATCGCCGTATTTCTAGCCTTAGTTGTAATCGTAGCTCTCAACTCAGCTCAAGATGTTGAGACAACGTAGTAACTTTTTGAGCATGCAAGGATTAATTTCGGAACTTATCAAGCACCAAGCGAGAGTCTCTGCATCGCCGTAATTCTAGCCTTAGTTGTAATCGTAGCTCTTAACTCGACCTCAAGATGCTGAGACAACATAGTAACTTTTTGAGCATGCAAGGATTAATTTAGGAATTTCTCAAGCACCAAGTGAACCACTAGAATCGTAAATTAATTATTAAGATGGGTGGGAATTACTTCGCTTATTAATCAGCTGTAATGTTCATTACACAACGATGTAATGAGTTGAGTACAACCCTAATAATTCAAAACGTATTTAATCATAAGTAAACAGATTGTTTAAATTAATAGTTTAACCCCATTATTCTTAGTAGCAAGTTCATTAAAGAAACATTGTTCAACGCCTATGTATAATTATGTAGTGATTGTGTTCAGAAAGAAATAAGAGTACAGCCGCGTTTATATAACCACAGATTAATCGTTACGTGCGATCGTGATATATAGATACAGACTTTTATGTCTGGTGAGAATTAACTAATTGGGTTATCTTACGTTTTCCCTAAGAAGTGCTAGTAAGGTAATTTTGGTAATTACAAAAAATGTTCACCTCTATGTTTAAAATGATCTTCACGTTCCATGGCTTCAGGACACCTAAAAAGTGATTACGACCGCGCCGTTCTTCCGTTGTCTTTAAGTAAACACGATAGCGGGCACACAAATTACTTGAACCAAGAATACTTTGGGTTCGAAAACATCATTTCTTGAACAATTACCCCAAGAAAGTAATTGAGAAAAGTGAGCTAATTTAATAATCTAAATAAATTTAGGGATACGGCACAAGTACTGTGGAGACAAGATCCCCTATCATAGGCTTTGGTGCATCAGCTGGGATAGAACACTCCACACGTTGAGTTGTTAATTAATTGTCATTGCAATTAGTGTAACATCGAATTGGTGCGTCTTATGCTGGAAACCTTTGTTGAACAAACATTTCTTTAAAATGTTTGACAACGTTTGATTCCAACAAAACGAATATCCATGACTACTGTATGCCAATTGTTTAGTAACCATCATATTTTAAGAAATCGTTGTCCCACATCCCTTTTTCTGACAGAGTGGATTTCTTTTGGGGTTACCTTAAAAGCAAAGTGTATCGCAGTCGACCTGCTAGAATCGCAGTCTTCAATAGTAGTATTGAAAGTTAAAATCCGAGAAACAATTGATTAAACGCCTGTCGAGAAATTACTTTGAATCATGTTCAATTCATTTAGAGACTGTAGGAACGTTTGTGCAGAAATGTATTTCATCTGAAGGATTTCATCTTCAGAAATAAATTTACTGTATGCTTTCTTAAATTATTGCATTTTTTACTATTAAAATAAACATTATTTTTTAAAAAAAGTCTGTTTCCCTAAATAACTCTGTCCAATATTATCGTAAAGTACTTAAAGACAAGGTTGCATTACCGTAATAGTGGTCCACTTTAAAAACAACACTTCCCTATTTACATCCTCCCATTCATTCACTTTCACAATTAACGAACGTCTATTTGCCACGCAATTAAATTCCTAAACCGCAGCAAGTAGAACGTGACACGTCTCCATATCCTACACGCATATCGCATAATACAATTTATATAACTAACTTTAACACATGACGCAGTCAGTTGATTAAATCGTAAAACGTCGCTTATTAATTGACATATCGGTTTCGTCAATGAAACATTAATTTCATTAGTCTTTCAAGCCGCGTACTAATATCGGTTTCTCCTAGTCCAATAAATCCATTGTGGATTTTCGTAACAGCTGATCGGTTGAGTAATTTTAAACAGGAAATAAACCGCAGTTGAGTTGGTCAGTTACATCCGGTATGTCAACATGATAGCATTGCAAATGTGGGAGAAAATATCACCTCCATGTCACACTAAATGATTGTGTGTGTAATGTAATACGTCCGTTTTATCTGTAATTCCTTGTTATTTCTGACGTTCGACATGCTATTAAATGTGTTATAATAGCGAATTTGTTGTACAATTTTTCTCGCCAAGCGGTACTTGTATTTAATAGTTTCACTTAAATCCGTTCAATTATTTGAGTGTAGAGTTGTTTATGAGTAGAGACTTTGGTAGGTGAAAGTAAGCCTACGGATATGTAAAAATAATTTTGGAATATCGTATGTATCTCTTTTTCCTCGCTTAGTATCTGTTTTAATCTCGAAGGACCGACCCGGATTTTTTTCCCACGTAGTCTTGGGTTAGATCCCTCTCTCACATCTTTCCTATGACGTATCTTTAAACCAACTGTTTTTGTTTTCAGACCTTCACGTTATTAGAGTAATCGAAGGCTAAGGGACTTTTATGTTCCTTCCTCTTTCCTATGAGGCCGAAAGGGTTTTTGTCTATAAACAACAAAAAATCTTTTACTTGACCCTCAGGGAATTGACTATAGTAAGTACGGGTGTTTTAATCTTGAAGTACCTCGCTGGATTACATATTTTTCCCTGTAGTCTTGGATTACATCCCTCTCTTACAACTTTCCTGTCAGGTTTCTCTTGACCTACTCTTTTTCTCCTCCGACCCTGACGCTGTTACAATTTTCGAGGGCTACGGGTCTTTTATGGTATTTGCTTTTTTTATGTGGCAATGATGACCGAAAGGGTTTTCGCATTTTAGCAACAAGAAATCGTTTATCTGTCCCTCAGGGAATTGACTATAGTAAGTACGGGCGTTTTAATCTCAAGGGACCCAGCTGGAATATATCTTTTTCCATTTAGCCATTGGTTAGATCCCTCTCTTACATCTTTCTTATCAGGTCTCTCTTCACAATTTATTTTTGTCTTCCGACCTTGACGCTATTAGAGTATTCGAGGGCTGAGGGTCTTTTATGGTCCTCCTTTTTTTTTTAAAGTGGCAATAATCTCCGAAAGGGTTTTCATCTTAGACAATAAGAAATAGTCTATCTGTCCTTCAGGGTATTGACTATAATTGAGTACAGGCGTTTTAATCTAGAGGGACTCAGCTGGATTTAATTTTTTTTTCCATTTAGTCTTGAGTTAGATCCTTTGCATATATTTTTCCTACCCAGTCTCTCTTGACCAACTCTTTTTCTCTTTCACTCTTGACACTATTAGAGTATTCCAGGGCTAAGAGTTTTTTGTTTCTTCCTTTTTTTTTGAGGCAATAATCGATTAATGGGTTTTCGTCTTTACACATCAAGAAATCATCTATCTCTCAGTCTTTTTTTTTAAAAAAAAGAACTTCAGGATGTCTTGAGAGCTCAGTACCAAATCTTCATACTATTATTTTACAGTGTATCAAAAAATATCATTTTTTACTTAAACGTTTCAAAATGGGCTTCATTATAAGTGTTTGATGTCAAATATTTCGAAAACAGTTGATTATACAAACATTCACAATGCAAAATATTTTACCGTTTTAATAATGAACAAGATATTATCTTTATTTTTATTAGTCAAGATATTGGTAACACACTTTTAAATAATAATGCGTGTTAATTTAAAGGACACACAGGAGATTTTCAAAGCCTATATGATGTTGGAAACTTCTACAAACAAATAGATAATTTATCGTTAGTTTAATAAAACAACTAAAATATATATAAAAAAAATAATGAAAATTAAAATAACGCTTCCTCCGGATTATTAAAATTAAAAAAATCTTTAACCATTCAAAAAATTAAAATACATAATAGCTTTATTTTTATTTCGGTCGACGTATGGCCTACATATTGGTAGAAAACAAATTTTTGTTAATTTAATAAAAAGTGTTCAAAAATAAAACTAAAAATATCTTATAATTATTAGTGGAGAATTTCTTAACTTTCAAAGAAATTATGTAGTCTATGTTGTTTAGTAAAAAAAATTAAAAGTGTACTAACAGTCAAAAAAATGTCTTTAAATAAATGAAAGCAAGAAAGAAAAAAGAAAATATAAAGATATATCACAATATCCATAGACATTTCTTCTCAACCACAACATATAAGATAAACGTAATAAAACACAATTTTTTATTTTGTACTATCCACTTTTTATTAGTCTAGCCGACCAATGGTTTCGCCTGCTAAGGTATTGACGAGGCTGTATTACAGCCTTAGCAGGCGAAACCATTGGTCGGCTAAACTAATAAAAAGTGGATAGTACAAAATAAAAAATTGTGTTTTATTATCTTTAAACATGGAATTCCACCAAGAACCATCGGTCTCAACAGTAATGAAAATTATAAGATAAACTCTTAGAACTGTTTTAGAATTGAATTAAAACTACTAATAGACTCGCATTAATTATGATTTCACTATCTATTATACAGTTGGTAAACATCTATAAACATATAACATTTATGATTTCTAGATAATACTTCCACTTAATCAAAACAGTCTTGATGCAGTAGTTTGAGACGTAATTACATCTGTTACTTGGAAGATGAAACACTTGCTTCAGTTATTTAAATCAGGAGCACTTCACTTGAAAATCAGCTTTATGTTTGAAGTAATCTTAGAGTTGGATTGATGTATTGGATTAGATTTTAAAACGATGTAAGTGTGGCAGATGTGAAATTAAAGACGAAAAACTTCCCAGTCATCATCGCTTTATAAAATCAAAAGAAGAGAAACGTGTAAAATAAAGAACGCTTGCTCTCGGATATTTTACTTGTGTTAGGGGCTGAAGAGAATAAGCATTGATCAAGAGGACCTGATAGGAAAGATAAAATATAACAAACTAACCTAAAACTACATGCAAAACTGTAAAGATCTAGCTAGAGTACCTCGGGAATGCTCGTGCTCAATATAGTAAACCCCTAAGGGTAAGTGTGCGTAAGATTATATGACACAACTGAACATTGATCAGTCAGACTACCTGGAATACATTAAGTAGCATCTAGGTCATGCTATACTTACGGTGTTATGTTTATTGAAGTATTCAATTCTACAGTAATGGACCCTCAGGTCTACTCATTTTAATGAGTACGCGCTTGGCAATCCCGAGGGAACATAGCTAGATCTACATATTTTATCATGTAGCTATTTTTTCATAGTGTGGTAGATAGAAAGATCTTTCATAAATTAAAAGTAAACTAAAAAGAAAAAAAATGGAGCATCCATGGCTCTGCTATGTTATCCCAATAGTACGGCACACCCTATTAGTATTTCTTGTTCAGTCATTGCAGTATTGTTGTTACTTTTCTTATATTGTTCATATGTGTCATCGAGGTTGCTTTACACTCCTAGGTACGTTATCATAAAGTAAAATAAAACTCAAGAATAAACACGGAGGATTCCATGGCTCTGCTGTGTTATCTCAATGGTAGGGCACACCCTATTAGGATTTCTTGTTTAGTCATTGCAATCTTTTTATTAGTTTTCTTATAATATTGTTCAGTTGTGTCATCGCGCTTGTTTTACACTCCTAGGTACGTTATCATAAAGTAAAATAAAACTTAAGAAAAAACACCTTCACTTTCTACAGCAACAAGCACAAAGCGTTTACAGCATATGTCTAATACTGTTATTTTCTGCGTAGGTGAAGTTTTAAATTGTACCTGAGGAGCAAAGTCGCCCTCGCGTACAATCAACCGCTTTCCCTCTCTTTCTAAATGTTTCGTTGAAATATAAAATGTTTGAGTCTTGAAATGTTTGCATTTAAAAATAAAATGCGTTTAAACTTTCCCTCTGAAAGTATTTTCCCGTTAAATTGTCAAGATAACTCAAGACATGTCAGAGGGTGAATTTATTATAACTTGCCATGGGATGTTTGTGTTTGTTTGAATTTGTTTCGTATTGATGTTTTTGAAACATTCTTATCCCTTAGAATAATATATAACTGAAATTAGAGGTTGGTTTTTGGATATACAGTATATACAATATCTCTTTGTAGTACTTGATAGATGTTTGTGTTTGTTTGTTTTACGAAATTTATATATGAGTGGTTTTCTATGATCTCTGTATGTTGAGGTTTGTATTGTATTTTTCTCCTACATGCTACTATTGTGTTTGAATTGGTTTTTATTATTTCCTCCTATTTACTGTTTTTGTTTTTAAAAGATTATGCCTACTTGATGAACTATAATGAGAATATTACGTTTGTGTGGGTATTTGTGTGTGAGTGTGTGTTTGATTTATTGATGCCTTTATTTTTAGTATTTTTGTGAATATTTTTATAATGGAAAAAAAAAATTATTGTGCAAATATTTATGGTTTATATTAAAATTGAAGGGATCTTAATAGCGATATTATACCTTATCAGATGTAATTATTATACAGAGCATTGTTTGATGGATCAAAAAAAAATATTAACGAGTTTATTTTCATGATTTGAGGCCAAAAAGGTTGTTTTCAGGAATCAATTGCTCTTCACAATGTTGTACAACCCAAACGCGTGGAACGATTTCAATAAATTTTGTATGTAGACAAATTTTTATCTTATCTCGGGACTGTTTTTGCAATTTTTCGATACCTCAACAAATGGGAGTAGCCACCGTATAAAAAACACAAAATTAGGATTTTCTCGAAATCCGCTTGATAGATTTTAATCAAATTTTTCTCAAGTGTAGCCTCTATAGACACAAACTAAACGTACTGGTCACCATCTTTTCATAGATATGGTTTTGTGAGTTATCCTTAAACACCCAAACATTAGCCAAAAGTCGTAATTTCTCAAAATGAACACAACCTATTTCTTTAAAATTGCAATGAACTACTAGCATGTACGTGTAAATTTATACTTACAATAAATAAATATTGATCTTGACTTGTGAGATAATATTAGATAAAATAAAACTCGAATCAAAGATCTCACAAAAATTACGTTTACTTAATCAAAGGAGTTTCAACGACAAAGTCGCCATCCTCAGTGATACATGAGATACAATAACTACACTATAACTAATAAACTTATTATTAAACTGATAGATATAGTTGAGTTATTGTAGCTCATATATTACTGAGGGGCGACTTTCTTCGAGTTTTATTGTATTTATGCTTATGAATAATCCGTAAAAAACGCAAATGAACTTTTACAACAGTCTTAATTATTGCAATGATTAAGCTGGATTTCAATAAAACACGATTTATGCTGAGGACGTGCTTAGGCCTATGTAACATACGAAGCGATCTTAGGTCCTATTTAAATGTATTATGTCATAGTCGGAGTCCGCGGGTCCTTTTGCACTTGTCTGACAATAACCGAACTGGCATTTTTCGATGAATCAATTGGGGGGGGGGGTGAGTGAGAGAGTTTATCAAATGCTATTGGATCGTTTATTTTTATTACGCTTACATCGAGAATAAAGAAATAGTTAATTTAAATTGAGCCACCACCTCAATTTGTTTTAACAATCTGGCTTTACGAATGAGAGGTTACAGGTTACAGGTCCTGAAGGATCAACTTTACGAGGTTGATCCAGGATAATTGGAAAGCTGCAGTTAGTAGCGAACTCTGGTAGAGAAGGCTAGAACGACGGGGAGGGGAACTTCAATGTGCTAACTCGACTGAAAAGCCGTCTTAGCAGGCGTTTACTGGTTGCACAATGAAGTTTAGTTTATTTTGATAACATTTATAAAAATTTTACCACTACACATGTTCCATATAATTCAGTAAAAAAATACAAAACAGAGAATTTGTAAACTTTCAAGAAGTTTCATCCAGTAATTCCAACAATAGAGACAAATTACGCTGAACAAATTAATAGAGATCATATGATTAGACATTACCTACAAATTTGACAGGTGAAGAAAAAAAATCTAATTTCTTTTCAAACACATGTTTTTGTGTAATTTAACAACTAATTTCATATGATTACCCAAACAAGCACCAATGAAGACATCAGACTTTATAGGATCTGTGATCCGGCGCATGTAGAATTGATTCGTCACCGCGGTTGTAAACAACTTTCCAATTTGTCTTATAGTCGCCTATTGAGCCTTCGCATAACCCAGTGTTGATTACATTTCATAAACTAAGGATGACGTCTATTTATTCCATTCAATGACTTTGTTCAATCGAGTGTGTAATGTTATGTATTTATTTAAAATGCTCTTTAGAATATTGTAGGAATAAAATTTACTTTAAATTACTGTAAATAAATCAACATCATATTATTGTTTTTGGAGGTTAGCTCCTTTGGCAAAGGATCGAAATTGAACATAAAACAAATGGTGTAAAATTATTGTAAAAACTTTTCCAGTTACACATCTCCAAAAGCAAATGAAAAGAAAATAGTTAAGAGTGTGCTAAAACCAAACGATTTAGGGTTGGAAGCCATAAAGGAACAATTATTTTTATAAACTCGTAGTCTTTTAAGTGGACTAGCGCCAACATATTAGTTTTTCGTCAAATAAACGAACATATTCACAATCAGAATAACTTCTACTTTTATTTGATATCCCACACGTAATATTTCCAAGAAAAGCAACTTTTCATGTCGATAGTTTGTGTTCCTTAACTACTCCGAGGTCATGTTTTTGTTACCGTTATATTTATTCTTTATATCTGAGATAAAGAATATAAATGCAAAGTTTCCAATATATAGGAATTATAGGCTTGTCTTTGTAGACTGGTTTCGATTTATAATCAAAAACGTGCGTGAAATTATAAGAGTCCTTTGAACTACGAACCCTAATCAATGAAAATGCAATTCATCTTTTAATGTTTTTTCAATTGTTTCCACATCTTACAAAAAACTACTTTTTAAACGTATACGCAACGCATTTCTCATTGCGTGATTAAATTAAGTTATATGTATTAGTTGTACAAAAAATTATAATATATGATTGTGTACTGCAATTTAATTTCAAATCCAAACGTTTTCTTATTTGTAGATCACGCTGTATTCAAGTAAGATAGAAGGGATTATATCTGACATTTTAAATCTTGTCTGGAGCAAACATATTAACTTTGTCCGTAAAATAAACATACATATTCGTAATCAGAATAACTTCTAGTTTTATTTGATATCCCACATGTAGTATGTTAAATAATTGTTTTTAACTCGATAGTTTTTGCAGCTATTTTTCCCTACCCAAGGTCATTTCTAGTTAAAGCTATATTCTTCCTATATGTACAATACAAAGACATTAAAGTTTGAAATATGCAGGATTTATATCCTTGTCTATGTAGACTGATTGCGACTTAGTGACAGACAATCAAGAGCGTGAAATTATAAGGGCCCTTGGTTTTACCTACGGAACCTGACTAACCAAAAGAATGTCTTTCTTTATTTGAGTATTGATTTTTCGTTTGATTTCTTTTAGTGTTTACAATTTCAATATTGTTGTCAGTTAAATTTGATTGTAATGTAGATTAAGGTTAATAATATTGTTTAGTAACCTAATTAATTTTTTTTAGTCTACGTGTGTAGTTAGTGTCAACACGATTAATAAAACCAATCAACTGATTGTCATCAATCATGTTGGTTTGTTAATGGGAAAATAAAAAGTGGAAATGAACAATGAACGGTATCTTTGAAAACAAAAGAGCCTAAACTTGCTTCCTTTGTGTCATAAACGTTTTCTTAACGTAAATCATATTTCATTAAAATCGAACTTTTTAAAATCCATATTTTGATCATTATACCTGAACACAATATATATATTGGGATTTTTCACACATATTCCAATTATTATTCTAAATAATAATTCACTCAAGTTTGATCGAAATTGGTATCGATGATTTTGAGAAATTACATATTTTATAACAATCCTATGCTAGATTTTTTGCTTTTTATCTATAACTAGGTATAAACCGGTATTTTTTTGAAAGATGGCAAATTTTCAATACTTTTATTTAAATCTTTAGAGGGCGTCACTCCAGAAAAATTTCATCAAATCGTTATATACAATTTCGAAAACATCGTTTTCTGTTTTTTTTGTTTTTTTTTTATGGCTACCAATAAATTAAAGAAATAGAGAGAAAATTCCTGAGATATGGCCAAAATATACCATATTTTACTGTTTGGACTGTAGAATACTGTACATATGACAGACAGAAGTCATTGCTAAATCTACTTTTTTGAACTTAGGAGAGACATCCAAACTAATACATCCGCAAACAAAATTTCAATTCATCAGATAACTTTCATTATAATACTTATATATGCATAAAGCAAAAATTGTAAGGGTCAGCAAATAATTTTGTGAATGTTTTTTTAGAGAGTGACCATTTTCGTAGATTGGTTTTGTACATGGTAAATCAGAGAGTTAGGTTTGGTGTGTCATAGAGTAAAGGTGGGGGTGATAGGTAACACTCATTAAATGGTGGAATATTTACTAATAATTTTTCTAATAAATTAATAACATTACGGAAAGCTACATCGATCAGTTTTGTCTTAGTAGGAAAGTAAACTGTATGTATAGTGGTTCTTTTAGTTTAAGTCTAATTTAACATCGTCATATTTTTACTGTTAATTATGCGTACATTCTCTATTACGTATAAGGCAAGGCTCGTTTGTATCTAGAAAACTCGTAATTATAGTCCAAAAGCTGCCGGAAGTCTTCCTTAAGTAACACATTGAAGATGTTCTGACAACAACCACTTAAATATGTGATGTTAAACATCCGCCCAGTGAGGGTATCTTGAAATTTGAATTAGACCTACATCATAAGGTTTTGAACTCATATAATATTGTTGAAAATATTCATGACCCAATTTATAGTTGGTTTTAAAAATTTATAGATATAAAAAATATTAACTAATTTCAATTTCCCTGATGATAGGCGTTTCATAAGTCTTGGTATTAGTTTTTTAAAGAATATAACTGAATTTCCTTCTTTCATTTTCTATTTGAATTTCCTCCTTACACAATTATTTCTTATGAGAGTAAGATGTTGTGAAGTTAAATATACTATTATCAATAAATACAACATATAAAATACATGTTAAATACATTTGTTCGCTTGTGAAACATCACGCTAAGTTTGCAAACACGTCAGAAGTTTAAATAGTAATTGATTAAAAGACGAGTGAATAGTATTTTATCTTGAACGTGGTCTATCGTTTTAATTAAATTAAAAATTTTAAAATAACTTTGCTAAATTGTGCCTTTATAACCTCCATAGAAGTTTTAATGTTTTAATAACTGCAATAGAATTCTTAGAGATATAATCACCAAAATGTTTTATTTGGGTTTTATTAAACAGAAATTCTATTGAAATCGATATAACCTATATTTTATAAAAGGAAAAAAATCTATTTTATATCAGCCACTTCAATATTTTGAGAATACATCCATAAATATGACCAAATACTGACTTACCATATTTGATCAAAATTAGTCTACCAGTTTGTGCGGCTGTTTAAGGAATGTACTACAAGCAGACAGAGAGTTAATCAAACAAATCTTATATCTGTTTTATTTGAGAATGTTATTTCTCAGATATGTATTTTACAAACATTGTAATAAATTGAACAACTGAATTATAAATATAAACACGAGTTGTGAACCTCTCGTCGATGCGATCTGCGATAGAATTGATTCCATTTCTCTTTCCATTTCGCAGAAACTCTGTTGGGAATCATTACGAAAGAGGTCAATTTTCTTGTGAATCAGTTGAAAGGAAAAGTAATCGACTTGTGTTTCGATGCTTAAAGCACATAGAAATGTTGTTCCCTTGGGGATCCTCTATCCCTTCCACTTTCAGTCATCAATATAACCTCTTTTTGTATGTGTAAAAGAGCCTTCGCTCTTCTTTTATCTACTATATTTTTCATATTTATTCGGACTAAATGAAATTTATATTCTTGAAAATAAGTTCTTAATTATTTTAATTTTTGTTCTTTTGTATTGGTGAAAAATTATTAAACGTTTTTGAACGGTGATTAGAGCCACTTTTTTTAAATTTATTTATTATTTCTAATATGAAAGTAAAAAAAATGAAACAATAAAACCCCAAAGTAAAAAAAAAAAAAAACTAGTTAGAGGCAAACAAAATAAAAACAAGAAAGGATTTTTATATGTGTACCAGGAAAAGGTAAGAAGTTAAAGTAAGAAATGTAACCGAGTTGACACCATGCAAACTTACATAGAATTTATTAAAACAAATATATCAAAACAGATTCTACCATAAAGTTGTGAAATATTGATTTACATAAACAAAACATAATGCAATAACTGTTATTGGTGAAAAATGATTTAACGTTGTTTTTCAACGGTGATCACAGCCTAATTTTTTTAAAGTAACTATTTCCAATATAAAAGTAAACAATGAAACAATTAAACTCCTAAGTGAAAAAACTTCTTTAAGTCAAAATAAAATAAAAATAAGAAAGGGTTTTCATTTATGTACTTAAAACAAATTGTGAGAAGTTAGAGTGAGAAATTCAGCCTACCGAGTTAAATAAACTTACATAGAATCTATAAAACAAAAATATGAAAACATTTTCTACCATAATGTTGTAAAATATTACTTTACATAAACAAATCAAAATACAATAACTGCCTAACATTATCTGCCTCTAATAGTAAAACTGTTTAATAATATGTCTCCAACCCCAGGTGTTCACGAAAAACTGCCAGAGATTTGTGAAAATATACTTTTAATACTGCCAAAAGCAAATGTTAGATTATTTGTGACACGAGATATTACGTAAGACATCTTTTAGGTGGAACTGTTTTGTTTTATTGTAGTGTTTTGAAATTATTGACATTACAATGTAGATAATAGAACTAGATTCAAAATTAAGATGAACTTTGAGGGTCTATATAGTACGAAGTGTCATTTAGGTAGTGATTTGAACAAGTAAAATTCAGATAGTTTGTGTGATACCTGAGGATAGGAGATATGTTAAAGATCGATTCTGTCACTGAAATCAGTAGCCACATTAAAAAATAAAATAAAAAATTAACTATGTATTTCACAGCCATATTATCATTTTTAAAATTGATTATTTAAGTCCAAGATTGTCACAAAATATTGTACGATGAATCATGTATATAAACTTCATTTGATCCCAAATTCATTGTAAAAAGTACGGTTAGGGGAAAACCCCTTTCAATTATCGAAATTAAATAAAATTTATTATTTTCATAGAATTCTTATTCAATTAAAACGACCAAGTGTTTTACGACTTTCTTACAGATTTAATATTATATAACCTCAAAGGAAATCATAAACTGATTTCATAACCTCTTTATAGTTTAAAGCAATAAATTAGTCAACAAAATTCTTCTCGTTAGCAACCAATTTCGTACACTCACAATACCTAACAGCTGATTAAATTTATTAACTCTTGCATTGAAGTTTGCACTCCTTAAATATCAAACCTCACAGAGTGAATCTCTATATTTGGACTTCATCACGACCTACGTCTTGATGTTCTATCTATATATGAAATTTCATTAAAATCAGTTGCGTAACTGCTAAGAAACAGCGTCTGTGATAAAATCAGATTTGCATCTACATCAATAAAACTTTGCTTTATTACATAGTTTTTTATACATTTAAAGGTACATTTGTCTTTTATTTTACCTTTACTCCTTCCCTTTCATTGGTATACTCGTACTTGTTTATTTATTTTACGTTTACTTCTTATATTTCATTTAAAGGTATACATTTTTTTTTAAACTTTACGTATACTTCTTCTCTTTTATTTTAAGCTACTCTTGTCTTTTATTTTACGTTTACTTCTTCTCTTTCATTGAAAGTTATACTTGTATTTTTAATTTAGTTTACTTCTCCTTTTTCATTTAAAATTATACTTGTCTTTTTATTTAGGTTTAATTCTTCTCTTTGATTTAAAGTGAATGTTGTCTTTTTATTTTACGTTGGATTTTTTAAGACTACTTGAAATTTTTCTTTCAAATACGTTTGAATTATGTACTTCAACGAATGTATAAATGTTAGTTGAAGTTATGCAGTCCTTCAGATAAACAAAATTATAATATATCTATTAATTATCAAATACAGCCAACAGTATTACGAGTAAGTGCAGAGACAGTAACAATGGGGTTGTAAAAAAAAAAAAAAAGTTGATAGAATTATTCTTTTTGGAACAATCTTATTCATTTTTTAAATATTTTATACGTTTCCATATTCTAGTTGAATTTAAATTAGTATAGGTTGAAACGGGATATGTTAATTTATACCAATAACAAATTAAATATTTATGGGATAAAATCTCCGAAAACAAATTCGGTGGGACACAGTTTAAATAGTACAGAAGTAAATACATTGGTAATGCAGTTGTAAATATAAGGTTAGCAAACATTTTACATGCCTACTCATTCGGACATGTCAACAATTTATGTAAATAAAACCAATATATAATGAAAATACAATATTTGTTTGTTATTGAGTCTTTAATGACATTATAGAAAATTTATTATTATAATTTTTTGTTATTTTCTTATTATTTTGCAGATACTGAGGAACCAAAATATGGTTTACTTATTATTTGTTAAATTTCACAACAATTTAAACTTTTACTCACAGTATTTGGCTATTTTTAAAAATGTATTTACTTTTATCTCTCGTAATGTTGCGTACTTACCAATATATTTATATAAAAACCAACAACTAGAACAATAAGGTATAACCGGTAAACTGTAATGTCCAACTTATAACTAAAAACATTAGTAAAACAAAACAAAAATAATTTTTGGAGAACGAAATCCTTCAACATTAACGAGAACAATCTCGTTTTGAGCTTGCACAGTAAAGTTGAAAAGATATTAAGAGAGCAATCAACTTTAAGAAACAATTATCTGAAAAATAATACAAAATTGAACCAGTAAATAAAAAAAAACACGATAGCCTGAACAAACTTTATAAAATAATGAGGGTAACTCAAACTTGTTTACATATTGGTAACATTAAATTGTCTCAAACACGCAGTCTCTCTCCTCCCCCCCCCTCTCTCTCTCTCTCTCTCTCTCTCTCTCTCTCTCTCTCTCTCTCTCACACACACTCTCCACCTCTCCCCCTTTCTCTCTCACCACGCAATGGATTAAACCAAATAGTTCATATTTAGAAAGGGGAAAGGTTGGCTAATTACCTATTGTCCTTAATAGGGATATTACAACATTTATAAAACTCAATACAGTTTAATACAATCTAATATTCTGTTTTGATCTCCAGGCTGATATCTCCAAATTATGAGTTTCGAGTCATATCAATTGTTACAAAAAATGTATGATAATTTCAACACACTGGTATTTATGGAAACAAAATGGCTGCAATACAAAAAAACATCCGTTGAAATCAAGTACCCCTTTTGTTACGTTTGTAAAAAACTTTATTATTTTACAAAACAAAATTTATTATTACCAACGTAATTTTATACAAACATAATTTTCTTTTAAAACAAACTATAAACTAGTTATTTGTTTTAAACACTAACGAAAATAAGATTTAAAATGTATTTATTTATTCAAACTGAACCCTATCCACTGATAGCATCGCCTAACAAATTACTCGTACGCCCTTGTAAAGTAATTACTTGGAATCCGAGGAAATTCCTCTTCCATAACTCTTTTCAAATCCTTACCATTGTTGATCAACACCTGAGAAGGCAACCTGATATTGTCTAATTGATTCTGGAACGTTGTTAAAAACAATGGCCCAAGAACAACAGTTTACTTTATGCTCAACTGTAAAAATCATTTCGTAACTACAAAAGACAATAAAATTGTACTCAAAATTATAAGGTTCTATGTTTCTGTTTTAACGTAATTGTTGTTTAATTTGAAACAATTAAACTCCCAAGAGTAAAAGGCATAAAAGTATAGAGGCGAAGTAGATTTTTTGTGGTTGCCGCTATTTTGTTTCTATAAACTCCAGTGTTGAAATTTTCACACAACATTTTTGGTAATTGTAATAAAAAGTATGAAAAGTTTCAATAGAATCGGTTGAGGAATAGGCAACTAACAGAAATTCAAAAGCGTGTACTTTTTCGTGGGACGCACTGTAGCTACAGGTGACATAAAAGAAAGAAATTTAGATTGATCTTATTGACCTTTTAAGAAAGATTAGAAAAAATATTAATCCTTGGAAATTCGACAAGGGCTTTGATCCGTGCACTGTCAAACTTCACAAACTGTTGTTGTATGTAAATCATCAACGTCAATTATCTGATATTATTATATAGCAAATTTGTTTTTATAGTCAGTTTGAACATTTAATGATTTGTTAAAGGTAAAATTTTTAAGTTTACAAGTGAACAAAAATATTAACGAACCTATAAAAGATACTTATAATAGTTGCTTTGAACATTAAAATTATTGATAATTGATAATGTATTTATTGATAGGTTAAATCTGGTAAAAATTGTTCTTAATATGTTCAGTTCCTAGGTAATTACACTCCTCACGCATGATAGTAAGATAGATAGTTTAGGGATAAGGTTTAGCTAGTAACCAAGTAATTACATTGTGGAATATTTTGGCATTCTAAAAAGAACTTGGAGCACATATTTGTTAAGTTTTTTTTATTTGCCATTAAAATATTTACGCCTAATTGAGGGATCGCTCGTCAAATTTGATAAAGTATCCTGGTAGAAGTGGAAGATTAAGCCATTGTATTTGTACTTACCACAATGAAACATGTACGACATAAACATAAACAACATAAACATGTACGACATAAACATAAACAACATAAACAAGTACGACAGCGTATTAAAAAAAACAACCATAACAATACTAGACTCATAAACCTATTGTTCCTTAGAAATTAAAAACATAGAATATAGTTCAACTTTCAGATTTTGTATACCAATATGTCTGCAAAAGCAGGAGTAAATACTATGTATCAATTAAATATAAATATATTTTTTTTGTATTCAGAGTACAATAAACTGATATAACTATGAGAATAAGTTTTGTCGCCATCGCAATTCATTTTATTTCTTAAGTCTTTAACCCTCAGATTATTATGTACTATGTCTAATTGAATTGTGAGTTATTTATACCTTAAAGTTATATTTCAATTTATGACTTTTCATATTAACCATATTTTGCATTTGTCTTTACTTCAAATAATCTTTCATAATATGTTCACAAGTTCATAAGTTCCATTTAAAAAATATCTTTATTTAAAATTGAATGAAGGAGGGAGGAACAAGTGTAACTTAATAAATGAAAAAAAACCGTTTATTAATCAAAGCCTATCAAGGGTAAGTTAAACAGTTACCCACATTTAAACTGTGAACATCAATAAAGACTAAATCCTATTACAAGACATTAAATAAAGAGGAAACAGAAAGATAATATAATCCCATACCGCAACAAATAAACACCAAACTGGTTTCTTCCTATTACAGAACAAGGTGAAGGCTGGACTTTCACGCTGAGCTTCTTTCTCTATCAAATTATCTCTCTTACCCCCTCTCCTTATCTCCCTGTTTACTTTTAATCGCTTACAGCAAGTCTTGCTCATAACTGAGAGAGAAATCGAGATGAAAAAATACTAAGAGTATGTATTTAACTAGACGATATCTTAAAACGTCTTCAGTTTTAAGTGACATATGTTTATGGAAAGTTAAATAATTACAACCGGAAGTAGGTGACCGGAAATAAATAAACATTGACTAATTAAGCTCGTAGTAAAAGCACATCATAAAAGATGAAACATTATATTAGTATTCCATAAGAATAAACTTGAACAATGAAACAGAAAGTGTTTATGAATAAGTATTGAGTCTTTAAACTGTAAACTTACCACAGTACGGTTTTTCCCTTCTTGGGAAAAAACTCTGGGCTATTTTCGTCTTATAAAAAAAAAGGAAGAAAAGAACATGAATGAAAGATCGCTAACCCTGGAATACTCTAATAACGTCACGATCTGAAGAGAACAATAGTTGATTTAGAGACCAGATAGGAAATATTTAAAAGGAAGATATGACCACATAAAGATAAATGTAGATACAGCTATGCTCCTCAGAATTGTCATGTCCGTACTCATTATAATAAGCCACATAGAACGTGTAACGCACCAATACGCTCAGTACTGGTTTATTGAGGGGAAAAAAACATCAACAAGAAATGTATGAAAAGACAGATATTCGTTTTTGGGATGAAAAATATTTAGGCAAACATCTAAAAATAAATAAAGTGAGCATACGCTGTAAAACGAGTTGGTCAGATTAATTAAATTGGTCAGATAGCAATTGACAGGCCATACTGTCATGATGGAGACATTCCCAACGAAATATATGGCTTTAACCCAATTGGATGAAGAGCAATTGTACAATAGGTGTAAGTACAATAGGCTGAAGGTGTAAATGGAGATTCCATGGCGATGAGCTGATAGACTGCTGCACAAAACCGTTATCGATGACGTCATCTTCTCAAATAGATCAGGACTCAGAGATGAGTTATAGAGTCACAGAAGATGATGATAACGTAAACACACCACATTATACCGCCTCTTCAGAGTTTCGCGTCGTGAAATGCGCTCATTAATGGGTGAACATTAACCTGTTTAAATAGAACTGGAATAGTACCAACCTGAGAGTAGTTCTAAGGGGGAAAATACACATTACAAGACAAAGATTTTAGATGTTTTTTTTCTATTTAACTACGATGAAAGATCGTTGAACTGTCATCAGAGAAGATCAACAAGCATTGAATGCTTAAATGCCTTACCACTACAAGTCAATTAATAGAGAAAATCAAAGATTTAGGATCAAACTTTACGTTTGAAAATGTTCCAGTTAGAACAATATAATAATAATAATACTTCTCACTGACGAGGCAGAAGTTGCGATGGATACCAGGACACCGCCGTATGAGGTACTACTTAAAAATTAAGGGGTTAGTAAAACAGAGACGCGTGTTGTTTCTGCATCTATGAAGACGGTAGAACATAACAAACGAAACCATGAAGTGTTTTCTTCTCAATACAGAGCTAGTGTAGGTCTACTGGTAAAGTCTTTTATAGAGCCGACAGCCTTCATTGTGCTGATTCCAAAATCGTTATGGCTTTATAGTTATTGTTGTTTAGGCTTAGAAATACAAGACTTTTATAATACATGTTTTTTTTTTATTATAGATTTCATTCCATGAACCTCCAGTTAATATTAAAAATATGTTGCTGGTCATAGAAATATAATTCGTTGGTGACAAACCAATTCAATAAATAAATATCTAAATATTGTGTACCAAATCCGTGTCGGTAACTTGTATCTGGAGGGCGTTGCTATTATATTTGCGAGTAGAATTTCTTGAGATGTCAGTGAATTTAGTTTCATTGAAATTCGTATAGCTGTTTTAGTAGTCTCGTAGTAGCGATGAGGAAAGAAACCATTAAATAACCACCCATCATGTCACCTTCTCCCCAGAACAAATTGTACATTATCTATTTTGAACATAAGTATCCAAAGTATCATATATGGAAATCACAAATATTTAGTCGTAAATATAACCTAATGAACAAGAGGGAAAACATTACTTTAAGATGAAGTAGTGATTAATATATTGTTTAAAAAATAGAAAAGTTTTATGACACTCTAATGTATTACTCTTAGTTGTCTTCTAAATTTAACTTTGTATACATCTGTTGAAAAGTAGGATAAAGTTGACAGAAGACAAATCTTAAAATCCTGCACATGATTTGGTAAGAAGAATCGAGAGATAGTTTTGATATAACCTCTGTAGTGGTATCTTTAAAAACATATTTTATCTGGTTTATGTTCCTTACACATCCGTAAGTGTTTATAATAATGTAAACTGTGGGATTACGAGAAAGTGCATCCGCAATTATATATACTTCGTGAAGTGATTTTATCTCTCTCTCTCTTATTCATTTGTTCGCAGTGAACAGTCATGTTTGGTTGCAACTGCATATTAGTAATTAGCGTCAATATGCAAGTTGGACTAGAGTACCGTTGTATCTAGGGTAGACACGTGACGTCACAAGCAATGTCGAAATTAGAAGTCGTACAGTACAGTAAGGTAGAATCTTTTGGCCTAAAAATAAGAAGGTGAAAGTCATCCAAGACTGGTGTACAAGAACATCCTGTCCATAAAGTTCTCAAGGGAAGGCCGATGTTATATAATATAGATTTAACTAATGTAGATCGTTTATTGTATGTCTAATTAAATGTCGTCCTATTTAATACATTTTTTTTTTAATTTAGTAAGACGATTATGAACTATATGATGTTTTTTACTTTATTGAATAAGGACGCACACGGTCACAGGAGAGCGGCGAATCGTTAATAGGTTTAAATGTGCGCTTATATTGCATCAATTCGGATTAGGGAATCGTTAAAGGTTAGGTTAGGTTAGAGGTTAGGTTAGGTTAGGTTTAAGCGTTATGCTTTTCCATGTGTTGGCTACAGTATTTATTAATAAAACTGTAATAATCTAAAGATTTTATGGGGGGGGGGGGATAAACAGACGAACTTACCTCTTCAGTGTGGCAAATAGTTTATAAACACTTAAGATTTCACTTTTGTTATCTTTTAAATGATAATCAAAATGGACGTCGAGTTTATTTGCTGAAATACCCTCAGGAGCTTATGTTGGTAGGTACAGGCCTGGCAATTACGAGGGAATCTGGATTTATACCTTCTTCATATAGTCTTGGGTTGGATCCCTTTCTTTCATCTTTCTTTCTCTTGACCAGCTCTTGTTGTCTTCCGAACATGACGTTATTAGAGTATTCGAGGGATAGAAGGCTATATTTTATCTTCATTTCTTCTTTTTTCATAACCGAAACCAAGAGAATTTTCTCTTTTAAACAAAAAGAAAAGAAAATTGCTGAAAAATAAAATATTTTTCAGATTGATGTGTTCATTCCTTATCTCCCTGTCTCTGTGCAGTGCTCTAGATTCCAAACATGAAGACAGATTTTTATATAATATTTCGTGTGTGTCTCATAGATAGCTTTGATAATTTGGCACTATCAATCAAAAATCTGTGCACCTGCCATAAGACCAAGATTAAAATTCCTGTTTTTTTAAAAAGTCTCTAAATATTGTGATTAAATTTTATTACAATGTAATCTAGTGTTTAATTATTTTAAAAAATATTGATCGTAATTTTCTCAAAAAGGTTGGTTCGGAATATATAGGTAAAAAAATCGTTTACGGAGCTGTTGTACAAGATATAAGATATACGTTTTTCAAAACAGACAACCGATTTCGTTAAAATTTTTGTGAAATAAGAAAAATGTTTTAAATTGTTTTTTAAAGGCTAGAAACCTCTGTGTCATCTTCGCTTTATAAAAATAGAATATACAAATTTTTAGCCCTCGAATACTCTAAAACGTCAAGGTCGGAAAAGAAAAGGAGGTCGTGAAGAGAAACCTGATAGAAAAGATGAAAAAGAGAGATCCAACTCAAGACTACGTGAGAAAATGTGTAAATCCAGCTAGGCTCCACCGGGATTTACTCTTATAATGAGCCTGTAAGGGTAATATGAGTAATTCATGGTCCTAACTAGATTAACAAATTACATATACAAGAACTACACGATTAAGGAATAATTGTTAAAATAAATAACAATAATTAAATAGTTTAGATATGTTAGACAAATATATACATAAACTAAATAATATGTGGGTTATTAGAAGTCAGATTCCAAAATTTTCACTCAAATTATATTAAGGAAAACAAAATTCAACATAGGTTAAACGAAACTAAGTATACAATATCCACAGGCAATAGTGTTGAACTAACACGGACTATTCAGGGTGGGTAAAAGAAAGTGACTCTTACATTGAACTTTTTAACAATTAAAAATGGTATGGATACGTTATCATGATAGAACTGATATTCTTTCGATGTTTTGTTGAGTATCGGTTTGTTTCTTTATATTTACCTCTTCTTTAACATAATTTGCACACAATGGGTTATTAAGGTTCCCTTCACAAGACAAAACTATCGAATTCAAACGGCTTACAACTTGCAACATTTTCTTTCTACTTTTCCAACGACATTAGTTTAAAAACCTAGTTTAAACGGTTATTTTCAATTAAATTCAACTGATTTTGTGTCTAATTTTGAGGTTGTTTTACATTTTTTGTTGCATCATTTATTATTTCATCATTTAAAACTAGTTTGGGAACAAATCGTTTTAAAACTGTACAAAATGAGTTATCGTGGAACATATTAAGAAGGTCGAATCTTTAAAATACCGTGTTTTTAGGTTTGATTACCAGCCTGTTGTAATTTTAACGCTATGTTTTTCATTAACAAAATTGTGCAATTTGATTGTAAAACCAAGCCTACATAAATACATAAAATTTAAATGAAAATAGTCACCTTTTAAATTTTTATTAATGTACAATTTGGAGATTTAAACATGGTAATTAAACAAATGTTTCACTTATTCCCATCAGAGTATTTAACAGTTTTAAAATAATTAAAACACGAAGCTTGATTATTGATGATATACGCAATTATTTATTATATTTATAATTGTAATTCCTTTGTTATATTATTGTTAATACAACTTAATTAAATTCATTTTAATTTCACAAAAGCAAATGATTATGTTAATTGTAAACGAAACTGACATTGTTTTATCAGACTGATTAGATAGGGTAATCTGGTGAATTATATAGTTTGTACTTTGTGCATTTGTAGTAGTAATAAATAATTTATTTATGGCTTGATATTGAATTAATGAAAAAATATAATGTGTACATGTTTAGTCGTAATCTTTGTTTAACAATTGAAAGGATATTCTTTTGTTCTTATAAATAGTTAGTAATTAACACAGACTATGGCTTAGTCATTGGGGGGGGGGGAGTGGCTAATATACTGCGTCATTTTCAATAATTGTAATACTGAACTAAAATTATTAAAGTTAGACGAAAATGAATAATAATAATAATAAAGTGTTAAAAAATATATATTAAAACTTCATTCAAATCAGGAAATCTACAAGTCGCCTAATTACAAAACACAAGAATAGCAGACACTATGTTAACATGAAAGTGCACTGTCCAACTAACTAAATGAGGGTTGTATGCCAACGGCGTGGTTAGATAACGGTTTATTGGGATTAAAAAACCATTTTCGTGTCTTTAGCAAATTTAGTAGGTAACCTAGTGATCACACTGTGTGGAGATTTAACCGAAAAATATCATCCTTATTTAAAATAGAGAATGATTTATTTTTAGTTTTGAATTCAGTTTCTTCCGATGGAAGCCATATAATGGCCTTATTTCTTATTAACCTTATTTTATACTGGTTTGGCTAATTGAGTTGTGTGTTCCCTATGTGTTATCTTTGCTACTTCCAATTAAATTTATAATTTTTCCCAAATATGTTCCCCCATTTACGATTTTTCTGTTAGGCCTAATTGCATGTTCTTTTTGTGTTCACGGTTTTTTATATATTTAAAAGTGTTTTTGTCTCGCATTTTTGACGTTCACATTTCTTATGTTCTAGTTTTATTGTATGATAACAAAAGTTGATTCATTGTTATAAAACGTCGTGTATTAGTTTTATATACACAAAGTATTCCCGATTAAGTTATTTGAATAAAATTAACAGTTCATCATTTTCCAGACTTTAAAACCAGAAGTTTAATTTTTCAAAAACATCTCTACAGATTTTGACAATTTTTTTACGATCCCTCAAAGTTCGCTATAATGACTACGAAGAATATATTCTTAGGACGCTAGCTGGATTTACACCATTTTTGGTGTAGTCTTGAGTTACATCCCTCTCTTTCTTCTTTCCTATCAGTTCTTTTGACCAACTTTTATTCTCTTTCGATCCCGAGGTTATTAAAGTGTTACAGAGGTTTGGATGTTTATTTTATTTTATTTTATTTTTTAAGGCGAGCGAGATATTTTTCGCTTTTTAAACGATAAGATAAAATTACTAAATATAAAATAATATTATCCTCTCACAGATTGAAACAAACAAACTTGATATAGAGTTTATATTATAAACAAATACAAGGTCTAACAGTTACAATATGTAAAACACGACCCTATACTACAGCAGGACCTTGTTTGCATCACGCGTTCCAGCAGTAATTTCCTGTTACGTGAACCACATAAAACACTAAGATATTCGGTTTTATTCCGAAACGTAAGACGGACATCTCCGCTCGATATGGTAATTTCGTGTAATTAAAATAAAAGAAGATTCGAATGTGGTCGTTTTTAGTAGCTTTCACCGCAATCTGAGCCTGGAATTTAGCGGAAGTCATTAAGCCAAGTCTGATATGCCGTTTCACTCTTGGTCGGGAGCTATGTTCTACATATCAACGCACCGTATAAGTCTGTCTGTCCGTCCGGTCCGCTATTATTTAATATCTCGCTACAAGTTTGTTGCACAACTGTTTACACGAAGAATGTGTGTACCAATGGTAAAACCAGCTTGGCAACATCGTCTTCATTACCATAAATGGTCTGGTTAAGAACTGAATGAATTACATTTTTTATAATTTCGTAAATACAGATGGAGCCAAAACTTGTCGTTGAAAATTAAATAACTTGTAAAAAAAATTGCAGAATTTTTTTTACTGAATCATCCCCAAAATCGAAAATCGTCATTTTGGTAGTTATCAGTGAAAAATTGAAAACCACTGAAGCTGTCTGAAAAAAAAAAAACTTACATATTTAATAAAGGCTTAAACAGGTTTGAATTATTCCACAAACATGTCTGTAAGTGGTATTTTTATTAAAATCGAGGTTGTAATGAAGGGTGTCAAGGTTTATTTATTTTTGTCAGTTATTTCTAAAACGTAATATTTTTTTTACGTGCAATTCTGTTATTAACCTAACCTAACCTAAGGGCCATACTATACGGGCAGAAAAAAACGCGACCGAATGTCGGCGGCAGAAAAGCGTAGGAATTGTATTCCTGGTTAACCTATGGTCCAAACTATACGGACCGAATTGACCACCTACCCTAACCTAACCTAACCTAACCTAACCTATCCCAACCTAACCTTACCTAACCTAACCTACTCTAACCTAAACTAACTTAACTTATGACAAATTAACGTAACATAACTTAACCTAACAAAAATTAACCTAATATAACTTAACCAAACCTAACTTAACCTAACCTAACCTAAACTACTCATCACACTATTATCCTTTCTTCGTAACCGAAAAATTTGATTTCCAACTAAAGAAAATATTGCAAAAATATGCTTAAATTATTTAAATATACGTGACAATGACAGATATTATTTTTTTGGAAGAAATATATTTAGGCACCTATTTGAAATTAATGGAAGTGAACATACGCTGTGAAACGAGTTGGATATACCTTATGGAGGACCAAATATGGTAAAGTTCATATACAAAGACAATTTATATTGACCTTTTACTGCGTAATTTTTTTACGATTTCTTATCTACACGTATAAGTTTTGGAAGTAGTCTACGTTCAGAATACTTTAGTAGGTGTGTGATTTATGACTAAAGTTTAGCACAATGAAGTTCCTGCTTAACCAAGACAGAATACGTTTTGTTGATATTTAGTTGACGCCGTGACTTAACAATGTGTCAAACTTTCAATCTTTTTCGTCTTTAGTCAGATTTTATTTTGTGACAGGAGAAAATAACAGTAAGCAAGAATATTTTAGCAAGTTAACATCTGTTATAGAATTTCTTTATCTACTTTATGGAAATGTTTAATTTAGTGACGATGAAATGTTCACCGATCCTGGCATGAAGAGTAATATAAATTGATGAATATTTGTGTCGATAAACTTTATTGAAGACGCCACTTTATTCCGATTTCGTGTAAATTTTAGATGAGAGCTTATTTTATGCCAGATATCAATGATTGTTTGGGTGTACTTTTTTTTTGTTATAGATGGAAGATGCATTTATGTTGGACTTGCCTAGTTATGCTACAATTTATTGAAAATGTTTGTAGTTAAGTTAATATTAATAGGACTACCTCAATTTGTTTGTTAAATATTGTTATGCCCATACATCAAAATTAGAAATTTTGGTTATCTCATTATAGAAGTACGGATGGTTTAACAATGTACTAACGGCATTAATCTTTACATTTCATTAAAATTTGACCAAAATGAGTAGAGCCGATTTGAGAAATTACTTATTGGCCTTACGACCAATTTTGGTTTTTCAAATCGTTAATTCACAATTTTGTAGTTGTAGGCACCTCGACAGATAGACAGAAAGACGGCGTTCTCGTCGCGAGAAAGTAAAAAAAAAAAAAAAAAAAAAAAACCTAAAAAACAGGTAATTTTAAAACAACGAGTTTGTTGAAGTTTTTATGACACCCTTTTTATGTTAGATATTGATAAAATCTATCTAACAAGATGTATTGTTCACAAGATAGGAAAGGTAGAATTTGTAATAAAAAAATGATTTTTATATAAAGCAGACGTCTGATATTTAATTGTGATAGGTTATATTTTATACGTTAAATTGTAATTATGCATATGTCGTGTTACTGTTATACATGTTTTGTTAAAAATAATAGAAAAATAGTAGCTTTGATAAAATGTAAATATTTATTGTGACATATGTAAGAACTAATAAAATTGTCATTAAAAAACTGTAGCTTTTTAATTTATCACATACCCTGGGGATACTTTAATGAGTACAGGCTTCTCAATCCCGAGGGGATCCATCTGTATCTGTACTTTTGATAATGTAGTCTTGGGTTAAATCCCTCTCTTTTATCTTTCCTATGATGTCTATCTAGACAAGTTCTTGTTCTTTCGAGTACTCGAGAGCTAGGGATTCTTTATTTTATGTTCTATCCTTCTTTTTTTATAGTGACAGAAATTTTATAATGAGAAAGGTTTTTCTCATTAAAACAACAGTGAAAAAATTAGTTTATCACGAGCTGAAACCGTCAATACTGCAGAAAATAATTGCATACTTTTTTTTTAACCGTTTTTTTCCGAATATTTATATTTGATTGAAGAATGCTTATCTCATTTTGTACTGATATTTTATTATTTCTTAAATTAATTTACTTTAACTAAAACTTCGGAACCGTTTTATAAGTTTCTGTATCTCTCATGAGATAACCAAATTTTCCTAATGGGATTAATGGGTACAGAAACATGTAGAAAACGAATTGATGTGAACTCATTGATATCAACTTTACTACAAATAATAAATATTTTCAAAAAATTGTATCTTAGTGAGGTACGACTACTTTCCGATACTAAAAAAAGAAGAAGAAATCACAGCAGAATAGTCAATAATGTGTTATTCACAAAACTCTTAAACCTTTAAACGAAGAAGTTGTCGTACAACAATCACAAAATTACGATTTATTAAAATCTTCTCCAATGACTTTCTTAAATTTTAATCTTTCAACAGCTAATTAAAATGTATTGGTCGCCATCTCTAAAAAATTTTGAATTAACGATAAAAAACTAAAATTCTTTAAGAGGATGTTATAATGGTATTAAATAGGTAATTTCTCAAATCGACTCCACCAATTTTGTTCAAAATTAATGAATTGTAGAGATTAATGCTATTAGTATATTGTGAAAACATTTTCATATATTCCATACTTCTGTAATGAGATAAACAAATTTCGTAAAGGAATATATGGCCATAACAATATTTAGCAAAAGAATTTGGGTAGTTCTACTAATATAAATATTACTAGAAACTTTTTCAATAAATTGTAACGTAATAAGATAAGTTCAATTCAAATGTACCATGCTTCTAAAAAAAAATAACAACATCAAAACAAAAACAAATGCTCAGAACTATGTTAAAAATTTATTATCTCCAAAAGTCTAAAACATAAAATCATTTTACATTTGGGAATAATATTTTGAAAAGTTTAAAAATAAACTCATTTATATTTAGCCTTAAATTAGCTCTCATATAAAATTTGAACGAAATTCGACTAAAATGGCGACTTCAAAAGCGTTTACTAACACAAATATACATCGATTTATAGTTCTCTTATTACCAAGATCGATGAACATTTCATAGTCACTAAAAGCGACATTTCCAAAAGGGAGATTCAGAAATTCGTTTACAGATGTAAACCTGCTAACATATTCTGATTTTATTTTATTTTCTCCTGTCACAAAATAACATCTGACTAAAGTCGAAAATGATTGAAAGTTTGACACATTGTCAAGTCACGGCTTCAACTAAATATAAACAAAATGTATTCTGTCTTGGCTAAGCAGGAACTTCATTGTGCTAAACTTTAGTCATAAATCACACACCTACTAAAGTATTCTGAACGTACTTCCAAAACTTCAAAACTTACACGTGTAGCGTGGAAATCGTGAAAATATTACTCTTAAGAGGTCAAATTTAAATTGTATTTCTTTGTATTTGGGTCATATATATTGAAAAAAACTATATATATGCAATATTTTCTTCGTTGGAAATCGTATATTTCGGTAACGAAGAAAGGATGATAGTGTGATGGTTAGGTTAGGTTAAGTTAGGTTAGGTTACGATAGGTAAGGTTAGGTTAGGTTAGGTTAGGTTACGATAGGTAAGGTTAGGTTAAGTTAGGTTAGGTTACGATAGGTAAGGTTAGGTTAGGTTTCTTATTTTTTATATCGTGTTTTAATTTTTGTGTGTGTTTTTTAAGGCGATAATTACCGTGATGGTATAGTTTTAACACAGTTAGTTCATATTCAGCAATGATATAACTTCCAGTCTACCTGTTAATAGCTTAAATTATGAGAATAAATTTTGAACTAACTAGAAGGAAATGATTTAGTATATTTTAAAATTCTAAGATACCAACTTGGCATGAAAATATCCCCTCCCCTTGTTGTTTAAAGGCGAAAATCTCCTCTGTCATCATCGCCTTAGAAAAAAATAAAGACGAAAGAATATAAAAGAAATACACCAGCAATTGAACACTCTAATAGCGCTTTAGTTGAAAGAGAACAAGAGAGATTAGAGAGACCTAACAACAAACAAAACAAAAACAAAAGAGAGGGATCTAAGCTCGAAACTACATGTAGAAATGTATAGATCGGGTTTGCAACACTATGGATCAGTCCCTTAGCATTAAGCCAAGTTTTTTATATTCGAAGATTCGACCTTTGTAGAACAAATGATCTATTACAAGATAGTATAGGATCTATAAATATCGAAAACCTGTTAATATATCAACTATTTTGATATTTTATGACGTTTTATTCTTGTTATAAATTTGAAATTTACCTTTAATTCCTCTCAATTGAGATATTATTTCAGATTTTTCCTTATTTTTAGGTTATGTTTTAATTATTTATTTTTTATTTATAACTAATCTATTTTATATCGTAGAAAATTCATTTGTTCAAATGCTGTTTACAAAGAGTTATTCTGGAGAATTAAGTGATGTTCGAACGAAAAATCTCTTCAAAAGATAGTATATATCGAAATTTGAAAATCAGCCGTCATTTTGAGAGTTTTCTGGTTTACAAAATCTATTAGATAATTATAAAACCGAGCTTATAAAGTAAATTTGAGCGAAATCGAAACATAATTTCTGTCTTTAAAGCGTTTACGAATACAGACTTTGATAAAAACTGATACCAAATTACTCTAATGGCTAAGATCGGTAAACGTTTCATGGCCTTAAATGTCGGCGTATCCAAGAGGTGGATTGCAATCACTACACCTGTTTAGTTTTATTTATAATTTGAAACAGATTTATCCTCATAGTTGTTTCCTTAAAAGTACAAAATACAATGAGTGGTATCGTGTTTTTAAGACACTCTGTATAAAACAATGTTTAAAGTAACACTATACTGAATTTCAAATTAAGTTGACAGTTTATAGTTTAAGCTCAAATTAAATTCTATACATCCCGTTTCATTTTATTTGACAGACTAACATGCAGTCACTCCTAGTTGCGGACAATCGACGACCTGCAGAGTGACTATCAGGGTCAGAGCGATTTGACCACTCGTTGTAATTTGTTGCATAATCAGCTTAAAAATACATAATATATCATTTTAAAATATTTTAACACAACGCTCAGACGTGTATAAATCAAACTTACAGTTTGGTTGTCGAATGTATTTTTTACGGGATGATTTTAATTAATGGTTGTAATTTTGGTGCGGTTTCCTTTATATTTGGTACGTATATTTTATGTTGCGTTCTCTTTGACAAGTTAATATACCAAAAGACATGTCCGATTCAACATTTCAAAATGTAAAAACTTTAAAATGTACATAACTTTTCAACATTATTTTATTTTTTATCTTTTATTATATCACTGTAATCAGCGTATACAAATACATCATTCATAATTTTTATGTATTTTGAATTTAGTTTTGTATACAATTTATTGTTGATCGTAAAATGGAACGTTTTCAGCTTATCCGCAAGTTATATGTAATCGACCAAATACATTTTTAAATAAAAAGCTAGTTTCAACAAATCTATTCATATTGAAAAAATTGGTTCGTCACCCATATTATGTCATCTTTTAAAAGTTTACTTTTATCCAGTTTTTAAATTAAGTTTTCATATTATTTAGGTTCTTCTATATTTTATGATATATATATATATATATATATATATATATATATATATACATAGTTATATTTGTTATGTGTGTTTGATGTAATTATTTTAAAATGATGTTTTTTAGATTGTTAATATCGCAGCCTTACTACATGCACTACCAACTAAACGTGAAATGGAGTATAGTTCTGTCTAAGAGCAATAGCATAATCCATCATCTTCTGCGCTGTGATGTAAACGAACAATTACTCGGACCAATGGTTCTAAAATAAACAACAATACGCTAATGGCATTACAAACGGTGGGGGGGATTGTTTTGAATGTATCCGTAGAAATTATATCCATTGGGTTTTATATTCCTCTACTTTTCCATTAAAAGGGAATCTTTAGTTCTTCCTAATGGACCTTAAGGAATTGAAACGTCTTTCATATCTCGATGAAGAATTGTTTGATTTAAGAATAAGAAAAATAAAACCCCTAACTTCATGTTAACTTCAACTGAGTCATATATATTAAAAATGAGTCATCAATAAAAGTTTGAGATCGAATAAAAAACCCGTTCTACCTTTTTAAATTGAACAATTTTTCTTATGAAAGTTTGCGTAAGAATATTATTGCCAGTGATGTCATATATGTTACTAAAATAAGCCTATATCACTACCAAAATATATTATGATGAATTTTTCGTGCTTAACCGATCTTCAAATAATTAATTTCAAAGCAAAAATCATTGCGGTCATCATCAATTTAATAAAACAAAAGTAGAGGGCATGCAGTAGAAACCCTTACCATTCGAATAGTCTAATCTTAGAGTTGAAAGGGAACAAGTGTTGGTCAAGAGAGACGTAATAGAATAGGTGGAGATAGAAGCTCGGGATTGCCAGACACCCTTACACACGCTATAAGTGCCTAAGAGGACAATTGATTTTATGGTTATTGTTTGAATGTGCTTTAATTTAATTTGTAAAATTGGTAGTCATGGCAACGAATGTTTTAAATAACAGACAACTAATGTGCAAGTTATATTTAATGTATTTATTTTTTGTCAACAATTTAAAAACCGCTTTTTTACGTTGAATCATTGTTGAGTTAAAATTACGTGTAAAAAATCTTGACGATCGGTGAAATAGTTTCAGAGATACAGCGATCCTTACATTTTTATTTTAACTCAACGAGCTGCACCAAAATAAAAATGAGCCGAATGATTGTTAAAATTAGAAAATAACACAATGTTCTCAGAATGCTGCCATTTAATATCCTTGTTCAAAGGACGTGCTTGTCAACAATCTGTTCTGTTCATCCTTTTACACGACAAGAATACTTCAGATTGTATTTCCTTGGTGACGATTTCAACTACAGAATGAAATGTCATTCAATTTGCGACAACTTCTAACCTCATTTTCTTTCCAAGATGTCTTGAATGTGTTCATCAGAGAAATACAATAACATGAATAGATCGATAGGTGAATGAAAGAAAGTGTCAGTTGATAGAAAATAATGATAATGTTTTGAAGACACCTTGGAGAATAATATCCGCGTTATTCAAAACATATTCCATGACATGTTGAAACTATTATAAATTGTGTTATTCAGAAATTAAAGTTGGCTTGATTTAGTGGTTTGTTATCACCTTCAAATTTTGTATCAACAAGTGAGTTCGCTCAAGTGAATGAAATGAAATCTAAGTTCTTAAAACGGCGTAATTTTCAAATTTAAGATGTGTATTTATTAGTATCAATAGCAAATAAATGAAAAGTACAACTAATTTTAAATGAAATGCTTATAAACATCCGGCTAAAAGATACAGATTTGATGACAATATTTCGTATATTTACTATATCATATATACGTGTAATGTAAACCTTTATGTTTCAACAAAGTAGACACCATATTGAGCTATTGATGACATGCTTACATCACATCAATTGAATGTATCAGTAATCCAGAAGAAATTTTTCACTAGCCGTAAGTCGGTAACGAAAGTTTTTGGACCTATATTTGTTTCAACTTTTTATCTTGTTTTTAGCTATAGAATCACTTCCCGAGAGAGTGCAGTGGAGTTCAGGATCACCCTGTAAGTTAATGACGTAAGACACTTTATTTTATATTCTTATGTTCTGCACAGTAAATTCTTCATGGTGATATAAAGATGTTTCATTTCCTTAAAGTCCATTAGAAAGAAATAAAGTTTCGCTTTTAATGGAAATGGATCGGAATACACAAAGTGATGAGTCTAAATGTCTGGCGATACATTTACCCCCCCCCCCCACCGTTTGTAATGCCATTAGCGTATTGTTGTTTGTTTTAGAACCATTTATTTGTCGGAGTACTTGCTCCTTTACATTACATCAAAGAGAGCGATCGATTCGCTGTAAAGCCAATGTTACCACAAGGAATGTTTATTTACAGAGTGACTTAAGGAGTATGATATCTTCATTAAAATGTTTGATTTTGTGTTTTTAATAATACCACTTAGTTTAATATTTGTGCGAAAAATAGATTGTTCACCACCATTTTGCAATGAGTGGAAAATCATATCATTCTATGAATGTATTGCGTTGTTTTTGATCATTTTATATATTGCCGGAAAAGTGTGATTTTAATATATGTGGAGTAGTTGAATAGAGACAAATTAGTTTATTTGGCACAGTAATATTTTCACAATATTATTTATAAGTATGTTTATACCATGTAAGTCTCTGATTAGTTTTGTAGTTAGAGGGCTCGTCATGTGTTTAAATACGGTTCTGGGTTGGTTCCCCGTAGAGGTTTAACAAAGTTTTGTTTTTGACCTAGCATCATGAGGAAAAGTGGGTGCTATGATTATATTAGCGGAACCTCACCACCGAAAGCACTAATTACTATGACGGGAACTCGAAGAGATTTTCCGATGAAAAAAAAAGAAGAAGAAGGTAGAGAGCCTCCTAGCATTTTTTTAATGATATACAATTTGATGCTGGTTATTATAATTATTTTAAAGGATACGCTTTTTGAGGATACTTTTGAAGGATAAATGTTAGTGAATGACGAATTAGGCAAAACTATGGTAATTGTAACAGTTTGCATTACATCTGTTAACAATTTTTATTAAATTGTAGTAAATTTTAATATCTTTTATAAATGTAAACGAAAATTAATCACTTAAAATTGCATGACACTTGTGAAACTTAAATAGTCAATTAAAAAAAAAATTCAAGAGGACTTTTTTGATACTTAAACAATAATTACTTAGTTATTGAAAGGTGGTTTAGAACAAATAATGTTTACTTGTGTATGAGAAAGAAGTAGAGGTTTTATTTGGCGAACGAAAATTTTGTTCCGTACTTTAAATATGGTGTACAACTTTTTTAAATGAAAAACTAATATCTCTTTTTTTTATTAGTTTCAAAGTTATTTAACAATGATGGTTTTTTAACATTATTAATATTGTTTTATAGGATATTTGGTGTACATAAAAATTAATACACGACGTTTCGAGACTATAAATCCTACACTCGTTATCAAGTGTACTTTTCTTATCGATTATTGGTTAAAATACCTTCACCCTTTGCAACCATTTGCTTGCGAGATTAATAGTATAATTTTATATCTGTTTTTAAAAAAAAATTCTTACTCTATATGCAAATAGGAAATGTTCTAAAAGTGTTAAAAAACGAAAAGGAAAATAAAGTTTTCGTAAATATACCCGTTAGTTTCTCCTTTGAGTTCAAAAATGTGTTTTTTAACAATATAGCCTATCTGTTGATATCTCGGGAAGGAATATTGCCCCCTGAGGAATATATTTAATCGGAGTTGATCTTTGTTATTCAAGCAATATCATATTATCATATTATACGAATGTCTGTTATTACATTTAATTGTCTGTATCTTTGCCTATTTTTGTAAGGATTAATAATTATGTATTAATAAACTCTATTCGTTGATATGAATCGACTAAGTGTGTTTATATACAATGTTAAAAAAATATCACCCTTCTCATACAATACAGAAAAACAAAAATTTTGATGGTTATAAAGGTTATAAATTTTTGGTCCCTCCGTCTGTCATGAGAAAGTAGGTCATTAATGTTTCTTATAAAATATTTCATTCATTTTTTTTTCTTTCTTTTTTTTTTTTAAATTCTTAATAAGTTACAGTAATTTGGGACTACATGTCCATAAAAATATTTTATATGCTCAAAAAAGGATATTGCATTTCTTTAAAGTACGTTTTAAAGTCCCAAACAATACGTATTTATTGCCTTCATTCAAAAGTGTTAGTTTGGATGTATCTTGATTCAGGTAACAAAAACCGCAGATGGATGGAACTTTTATAAAAGGTTTAATTTTGTCATAATCTGCTAAACTGATTTCAATGAAACTTTATTAAAATATGAAAATACATAAACAAAAACAAAAACAATACATAATCTCCAGATTTCAATTATTCATGTAATAGTATCAACCCCACCTGTCTACAATAACAAATAGCGAAGTTATTGTCGAAATTGTAATTTCGAAACCTCACAAGAAAATGTGATATTCGTATAATAACGAGATCCGGTAGGGCCGAGTCCCTGACATGAGCGAAGCGAGTGGATACTTTGTAATATATACAAATCTACAAAGATCGTCAAGGCTTAGTCGATGGAAAAAAGGTAGTGATAAAAAACTGTGAGATTCAGAAAACTTGTGTCACAACTGTTTTAAACAAACTTGCCCTACTGAATAAAACCCCTACTAATACAACATTTTCTACAAGGCCTAAAAAACCAACTTTTGAGCATTACAATTAGAGTATCTGTTTATTGATCATTGTTTTACTACTGTTGTAGAGCACACGCTTAATTAAAAGTAGCTTCTAATTTTAACTTTCGTTACTAAAAGCTTTTAAGAGGCATTGTAAAAGTTCGTTTATTTCTCAGGACCACTAAATAAAACGCAGTTGATAGTCGCATCAGAAGGTATCGTTAATTTAGTAATTAGCGTTCAGTCAAGCCTGTAACGCCGGTTCTATTATCTAATCGATTGCAAATTACGTGGCCAGCAACAGGTTGTCTTCTAATCTGACGCAACAAATTAATATAGGATGGTCTGTACGACATTGGTGAACTTGTCTGAAAGCCATCATTCTGGTTTCAACCGTGGACCTCCGCGTTTGTTTTCTTTCCCACGAAATCTGTCTTAATGATGCGACTAATTATAAGTGATTTATGAGGTTTATAACTTCGGCTATTTAATTATAGTTTAATAGAATAGATTTGGGTAATAAATTATTGGAAATATATGGCTCATTTAGTTATTTCTGATATTCCCTTTCTGTCGCGCAAATGATACAGATATTCAAAATAAAAATTTTATAAACATTACGCGCAACCCATTCAATCATATTTAGTACAAAACGCACTAAGGTCAAAATTTTCAAAACTCTAGACTAGAAATTATCGAAGTGAAGTTTAAAAAAGTTTTATCTACAAAATTACTGTAGCAGCTATTTACACAAAAATGGGATTATGAGAGCGCGCCACTCGACGATCATCTGAAATTTAATATAAGTTTGAACTTGACGCATTGCCGGCCTCTCATAGACATAATCAGAGTCATCCTGTCCGGACCCTGCATCTGAGTAACAATATTCCAGAGTATCAGCTGCTCTTTACACAATCGTGGGTTAATTTGTTATGAATTTAGTGTCATAAATATTGAAAATTTTCTTTGTATCAAATGTTTGTAGCAATACAAGTTTTTCTTTATCGCAATAAAAGCGGTACTTTATTTCAACACCTGTTCTTTGTATTTCCGCCATTTTGTTTCTATAAACACCAGTATGTTGACATTTTCACACATTTCCGGTAAATTTATTAAAAAGTGTGTAAAGTTTCAAAAGAATTTGTCGATAAATAAATAGGAGAAACACCGAGGGTGTGACTATAGCGAGTAAGGGCGTGACAGTTTCGAGAGACTCTAGCTAGATCATTACTTTTGACTTGTAGTCTTGGGTTATATCCTTCTCTATCATTGTTTCTATCACGTAAACTCTAGTTCTCATCCAACACTGACGGTATTTGAGTAATCAATTGCTTGGAGTCTCTTTATGTTTTCCTTCTATTCTTCATTTTTATGTAAGGAAATAATGATCGAGATAGTTTTCACTTTTAAACAACAAAGAAAATATCCATTGAAAAATAACAAATCTAGTAGTCATTATTTCGTTAAAAAGTTTCACTAGTTTTTGAGTTTCTTTGAATTTATATTTTCAAGAATTTCATATTACGATCGATAATTGTAAAATAATTTAAAACATGTTAAAATCTAGCTTATTATGTTTGTTAATTCAATGTTCAGTTGACAGTTGATTTATTGTAATGATCAGTAACAATTTATTCCAATTTTCAAAGTTTGGAATAAACGCAGTTCAATTTATTAAAGTAGCCTTGAAAATTAGTAATTTCTTTGTTAGGAGGTCCTTCACTAAAACAAAGGGTTCTGCTTTTCTCTGAAATAAGACGAGTCTTTGTTCTTCTCCACTTCCTATTTTTTTAACCTGTCCTGGAGATTTGAGTACAAAAACTCAATGTGGCTTAAGTGAAACCATACAGTTGGGTCCCTTATTCATACTCTTCCCCCATTGAATATTGAAATATCATCTATAGAATATAGTTAAATTTCTTTAATTTTCTGCTAGTACATTTCTCTGTTCTCTCCTTTCATAAAAAAAGATTAACTTGGTAAAAAAAAAATACCTGAAATCTAATTAACAAAAGTAAAAGAAAGGGGGTCAACAATATTTGTTATTCCAAAATATTGAACAGTGTAGCGTAGCAAATATTTTTCCATTTCCTTGTGTCGCTTGGGAGACTCGTTGCCAAATATATTCAAAGCTGTGCCCAATTCGGTAAAAACACGTAGAGGCATATTGATCCTTAGGTTAAATCCCTCTCTTTCAGCTTTCCTATAAGGTCTTTCTTAACTCTTGTTCCCTTCCAACCCTTACACTATTAGGGTATTCCAGGATTAGAGTATTTTCTTCCTTTTTTATAAGCCGATGATGACCGAAAGGTTTTTTGCCAAAATATATATTGTCGTTGTTCATTGGAAATGATATTATTGTAGAGAGTATATGTTGAATTGATGAGAATGTGAATGTAATTAAAATTTCTTGTTTTGTTTGTTAATTGTTAAATAAAAAATATAAAAAGTCTTTATTTTATGTTTATTTTAAATTTATTATTATTGTAACAAACATATAATAATATTTGTTGTTTTGTTTGAGAATTTATAACAACTGTTTTAAATTGTTTTTGGTAGTAACTTGGATAGTGATTTATTCTACGGGATTCACGTTGTGTTGTGATTGATTGTTTACATCTCGCAAAATTAAACGGTTTAAATTCTCAAATACGTTTTATTTTGTTCTATTGTTTGAGAATTTATAACAGTTGTTTTAAAATTGTTTTTAGCTTAATTTATATATTGTAAAACGTAATCGTGCGGATTCACGGTGTAGTGATTGATTGTTTACATTTCGCAAAACTATACCTATTTGATGAAATGACCACATAAACGTAATTATTCAGAACTGTTATAATTCTAAACTGGATACGAATAGTTTTATATAAATTTAAAATAATTTATTTTGATTTATAACTTAGAATTATTTTGAATGTAGTAGGGCCTATGTATTATATTGTATGTGACGTTAAGTTACTTTTAATTTCGCCCTAAAAAATGAACTCTAAACTATCTAATTATCCACTTTTATCATATCAGTAGTGGGTATTAGAATGTAAGAATGAATGGGACTCTGTCTTTTAGTATGAATGTCAATTTTCTCGCATTAAGTTATGTAAACAATAGAAAAAATTGGCCAAAAAATATCTGACTTTTTTTAAGAGTGGTGATTTTACAGTATTGGTATTTTCCACCAAAGAAAATCAAGTCGAAATGCTTTGAATTGCTAAGAATAGACAAATTTATTTGTATTTCAATATCCTTCATTTTATCTTAGTTTGGTAACATCTTTTGTACTGAACATCTGACACATTTTCTTACTTCTCGAAGTTCTGATAGTTTTTATTTTCTTAAAAATACTCTTTTATGGAGTGAAAGTTATGTGCGGGCCAAAAAATCAGTGTAGATTAAAATCCTACATTTTGAGATCCTATGAGTCAAAGTGATTTAAAAATGGTGTTAAATTTTGAATCCTCATGGTGTTGTAATTATGTTGCTATATTTTAACGGTTTTCTCATGAAATAAATTTGTAGCTTCTACGTAATTTATTTTCAAAGAACTAAACAAATATCAGTAATACAGAACAAACTTAATAATAGATCGGTATGCGGTGCGATTATACAGCTTACTAAATAAATCGATCTAATGATAGAAAGTGTAGTGAAAACTAATTATGTTACTGAAGTACAGACCGCGGAGCAATTTCCTTGATCTTTGACCTTGAGTGACTGTAAAAGAAAGTAGCAAGGTCGTAATGGTAATGTATGTGACTTTGTGCAGGTGAAACTCAAGTCGTACACGAACTTTGTTCTGATGCTTATCACTGCCTAATAGAATTATTTTAATTGTACTGGAGTGTACAAGATCTTTAGCTCTACGTTAGATTATTCATTGTGATGTTGGAGCTGTTGGAGCAACATTGAAATTAACTTTATTTATCACCCTTAAACAAATGGCAAAGCAAACGAAATTTTCAAAAATATCAAATAAAATTTCGAATGAAGATTTATGGATCATGAAGTGAAAATAAACCATGAACGCAGTCATAGAGTGTTTATTTAATGGTTTAATTAAGTACGATTATATCCACTGTTTCAGTAGTTTTTGTTTACTTTTGAATAATATTTTATTTTTATTTGTGGTGCAGTATTTTAGTTTAGGTTGGAAACTATCACAACTCACCAAAAATTCCCAAAACCATTTTTGGGAATTTTTGGGACAAAATTTAAGATGATTTATTTTCACATTTTCCCAATTGGCAATAAAACTAAATATATTTTGTTTAGAATTTTAGGGGTTATTTGAAAACAACTTGTAGAAATTGAAAACATTGTGTTTTCATCTTGTGTACATCAAATGTTAGGAAAATATAGTTAAACCCTAAAACGGTCATAAAATGGCGTCCAATATTCAAAATGTAGCTCTTTAGGATAAAATTATATCTGTAGATTTTAAAATTTTGTACTGGTGATTTTATTTTTTATGATAAAATCCCTCTATAAAAAAAGGAAGAAAGGAACATAAAATAACGACCTCTCGTCCTCTTCTCTAATACTGTCAAGGAACAATGATTGGTTCCTAAAGAGAACAATGATTGGTTAAAAAAGATCTGATTGGAAAAAAAAAACTGATCTGGATCTGAAAACTAAAGAAAAAGGACCTAACTCTAGACAACGTAAATAAAGGTGTAGATCCAGCTAGGATTCCTCGTGATTACCAGTAATTAATGTAAGTGAGCCCCTCAGAGTTCCTACGATAAAAAAAAAGATATTGCTATAGCTAACAAAATCTGTGAAAGTGTGTCCTCGAAATTAGGCAGACACATTTTCTATTCCATATTATTTATTTAAAGTAGTAGTAACTTTAACAACTGTTTATTACTACGATATTATTTATTTATAGATTATTACTGTTTATAATAGTCGATTTACTAAGTTTATTAATTACTACATTTTGAATATAAAATTTAAAAAACAGGTAAAAACTTTCAAAATGGCGGCTCTTTGAAAAGTTTATTTATGTAAGCCTATATTATTTTATTTCGTGCAGGTTACACATATTAATTCTAAAGTCGAAGTATATAATTAGGAGATAATTTTTAAACAAATGCACGTTCTATCAAGTCAGCTAAATAACTGTACGCCATTTTGTCTCTACGTCTTTAAAAAAGATATATCACGTAAGAGCAGTAGTTCTGAGGTAATATCGCAAATCAATTAAAAAATAACCAAACTACGTCATTGATCAGCTTTGCAGGAAACTTTTCTTTTAAATAATATTCACTATGCCTTCTCTAAAGTATTGAAACGTCCTTCAAAATATACTTCCGGAGTGAAGATTGCACTATAAAACGTAATGTCATTCTACTGGCGACAACTCCTAACCTCATTTCCTTTGCAAAGATGTATTGAATATATTGATCAAGGAATACAATATCTGAATCTTATTGAAGGCGATAAGTAGAATTGCAATAAGATTTCAAATCGTGCTTTTGGAATAAGTTTATATTGGTCAAACTATCTTTTCTGTATAGTAGAGGTGAATTTCAGATACGCTGACGAGAATATATAGTATAGTTTACATCGAAGTCTATATTTCACAATTTTTTATTTTTTCGACTGAATACATGAATGATTACAGTTTATTTTTATCGAAATTCTAGTTTATGCGATATTTTTTCATGGAATAGTTTAGATTCAATGAAATGAACATTTTTTTCTTGTTGTTTAAAAGTGAACATTTCTTGATATCCAAGAGTAAAAATGAAATAAATGGGTCTAATTCAAGACTAAGTGGGAAAAGGTGCAGATTCAGCTAGGGGTCTTCGGTATTGTCACGACCATACTGTAAGACAATTCTACCAATTATAGTAGTTCACATATGTACACAGGCTGTTCCAGTATCAATCTGCCAAATTATGGGAAATGATGTTCGTTATCAACAGCAGGCTTCTAAAAGACGTCTGAAAATCAGTATGTGGTTCCTTGGGTCAAAGTAAAAAAATCCATACGACCATATGTCATAAAATGCTTCCATTTGTACGAAATTTTGTGTTTTTTACAAAAAAAAAATTATAATTTTGGAAATGAATTATATACTGAATACAAACTTATTTGGTATACGTACTTTTTAAGTGACCCTTTATCAAAGTACCAAAAACCAAGACATTGCTTTACATGTTTTCAAAATGGCAGCCATTTTATTTTTCGTATAGTTAGTGATTTTTGATATATTCGACATTAAACATTTTTCACGGTCACCATTTTGAAAACTTTCAAAACAAATTCCTGGTTTTGGGTAGATTGATAAAAGGTCTAATAAGAAATATGTCTACCATATTGGGATTCGATGACTTATTTATTTACAAAAATACATTGTTGTTGTAAAAATCAAAAATAGCGGACAGACGGAAAACTAATCATTTTAGGACATATGTTCACATGAACTTATTTCGATCCAAGGAACCATATACTGAAGGTTTGGAATGCAGTTTCGAAACATCCTGTATACATCCAAATGTGCTGCATTTTATGTCTTATCTGTTTGTCAAAAACAAGATATATATTCAGAATGAATTGAGATATTGAGTCCAAAGTTTGAAAAACGTTTTATAATGCACGTTTATCACATACGTATATAAAAATCTAATATTTTTCACCTATCCGTTTTAAAATGGCGTTCGTTAAAATTGTTGATTTTACAATCTGTTTAAAAGGTACAAAATGTAACTGGTTTAATGCTTAATAAGATATTTTACGTTAAAGAGTTGTGGAGAATCGGTAAAAAAAAAAGAATTCAGTAAAAATAAAGATAACATTTCCCTTTAATACTAAAAACGATAAATAATTTATAAAATAACACGTTTTTTAAAATATTTGGTATCAAATATTTTTTATAAGTGGTAATTTAAAAAAGTAAAGTGTAAAATTGTAATATTATATGGTACGCTGAACATTAATAAAACATTAACAAAAATTTGGTAGCAATATCTCAATTCGTTGCAGTGTTATCTCTAGTTTATGAAAAAAAAAAAAAAAAAGTCGGACATGTCCTTGAAGAAGGAAGTACTTTTGGATATATGTTTATAGCAAATTTCTTAATATATGTATGAACAGAATCGATTCCCAAAGTTTGGCAGACTAATTTGTGAAAAATTTTATATGTATATGTGTTTACAGTGTAAATTTGTGTTGCCCTATTTTACCATCAGTTTTTTTATGGGTAAAATGGAATATAAAGTGAAAGTTTAAAAATATATTACTTATTCTTTCATGATTAAAATCATTTTACAAAAATCAAATTTACAACGTCATTAATAACTAAAGACACAACATATTTATTTTTAAAGACATTTCGTTGAGCACAAACAATAATTAATATATTCTGATTTAAAAATCGAATTTTTTATAAAACTTTCTACAGTATTTTTATATTTATACATGTTTGAAAACCACTAAATTGAATCCAGTTTGTGCAAATTAAAAATATAAGGCATAATATAAATATTTCATCATTTATCTGGGTTTTAATGTAAACCTCCAACTACTTGCAACTTTAGAATGTATATACATTTATTCTTAAATCTACAACCCCAACTCAAGTTGATCTTAAGAAACTTGTTATCTGTGCTCCTGCATTCTTTTTAAGTAATTCCAACTCGCCCTTTTCTTTACTGCCGACTTTGTTAAAAGAGATGTCATTTCGATAAAACAAATTTAATAAGGCAGGCTTGTTCACTCGTAAACTGCTTTATGTACAAAATAAATAATTGTGACTTCCCACAATTTCATTCGTCCTTACAATTTGTTTTGAATTACTTCGACCATGTATAATTTACTTTGTCCTTAAAATATTATCAGTACTAAAATAAAGTAATATTGATTCATATTTAAAATAGTTTATGATATTTTAAAAAATAATGTAATGTGATTATTTTACAGGGATAAGGAAAGGCAAATGAAGAATGTACAAGAACACAAGCGAAACTGTCTAAAACAATGAATCGAGTTCAAAATCAATTGAAAGGTAATAAAAGTATTTAACATTAACTTCTTTCATATATAACACGTTTTAAAATTTACATATTTAATCACTAATATTGAGAAAAGCTACGTAAGTATTAATTAATGGAAAAAAACACCATTTTCAAAAACAAGAAATTACCTTTAGACCATGACTTTTTTCCACTTGGTCGCCATCAGTTGTAATCAGCAAAAAACTATTACAAAATATTACTATAAGAGGTTTGAGAAGAACCTTACATAGAATCTTATATGTGTAATTTTTTAAATTTCATGAATTATTATCGGTTTTATTATTATCACATGAGTAATATATTTTCTAATCGTAATACTATGGTAATACCATTATTTTTAGTTATTTACGTATATTTACCCCGTCAATCTTTCACCGTTCTCTATAAGGTTCTTATCAAAACTATCTTAGCACTTACATTTTTAGCAGTTTGACAGCTGAATGATGGCAACTTAGTCGTTGAAACGTCCTCTTATTGAAATGTTATCTTATGAGAATTGGAATTTTTCTTTTAATATTGTGTATGTAGTGTTTTTGTTGTTATTTTAGGTATTGTAAACATTTTGTTATGGCCGTTGGAAAATATTCTTATTGATTATGGTGTATTAAAGTCTTTTAATATTCTTGTACCTACAACGTCGCCTGTAGGCTACTCTGCTCCGACGCCTTCCAAATATAATTTTGGTTTCCTCCTTTAAATCAGTGTCTTGAATTAAATGCTAATCTACTTTTTCTCCGAGTGGATTTACGGTGATTTATAAATCAGAAAGGATTGTCCTAAATTCAAAGATGGATACCGTAAACAGTTTTATAATATACAGTACAATGAATCGTGCAGTTTTTTATTACTGTCCAGATAATGTTCGATCGATGGAGCGATTGTGTCTTGGAGTGTTCTTTGAGTCAGATGATATCTTCAGAGTTGATTAAAGTTTGGATCATCAGATTACTTCCAAGTCATCTGGAGGATATGTTACGTTAACCGAATATATTCTTACTTCGATTCTGCTTCGCTCTAGGACATGTTCTCTCTTTCTCCATATCACTCTTCTCCTCTTTTTTCTAGTTGGTCCTGGAGATTAACGTACAAAGTACAATTTAGCTGAGGTAATAAGCCAACCTAACCTAGCTTACATCATTCTTTTATAAAAAGAATTTTGAATTTTTCTCTAAAAATGTTTTGTATATTTTACCAGTAACAATTAAAATGCGACTAGAGTTTGTGTTCTGAGATTATTGTGAATTTCAAAAATAAATGAAATCTACATCAAATGAGTAAACATTGTTTGCAAATAATAAGAACTACAATAACAGTTCCGTTATTTTATACAATGAATATAATATAAAGTATGACACATATAAATAATGCAGTGTATATACATTTTTTTCGCATCTAGACAGAAGAAATATTTCCTCGTGTGACTTTCAAGCTACACGTAACCATTTAATGCAAATGAATGCAACAAAAAACTGCATTTGCAGCGTTGTTACCAAGAGTTAGCGCAGGGATCACGCTGTGTCGGGTGCGTTGGTGAAAGTATTACGTGATAAGAGGTCCTTTCTTCACGACCAGAAGGAGAGATGTCGCTACCATCGCGTGTCACAAGGACGTTAAGTTCTATCATCTACTAAGTTATGTAATCAACACTATTATTAAACTGTTTTTCACAACAGAAAAAGAAAAGTAGGAAGTACAGTGTCAAACCGGCATAAACTTGTTTTCTATTTTTTGTCAGGAAATAAAATTCAAAAGTTGATGAACTTGTTTTGAGTTGTTTCTGTTTCAATTCAATGATTTCAAAAACAGTTGGTACGTATTAAAAAAAATCAAGTTTTAAGGGTGTCTCTATTTAATGAAGAACTACATTTCCCACAATTTGAAATCATTGTTTCAACGATTAAGTAGTCATCCATACTAAACTTATGCTATTCATTTCTCAACAAAGAAGGATGAACTTGGTCGTTGAAACAACTTCTCATTAAGAAGTTTTCTTGTTCTGACAGTTGAAAGTTTTCAAATCATTGACTTTAACACTAGGTTTTCTCAATATAATTAAGTAGTTTTATAGGATGTTGAAAGTATAGACTTAAAAAATAGCCCTTATGGAAACTTCGGACTAATTTTCAGGCGCCGTTTGGTCTTGGTTGTGTACAAAGTATATGGTCAGTCTGGTAGGAGCAAAAGTTTCGACTTCCATTTTTGCTTTTCTTCAGGTTTCATGGTTCCAGGAAACCAAAAAAGTGGTTTCAACATGCCATCCATCCGGTGTCGTTGTCGTCTGTTAGAAAGCATAGGAATATGAATATAAAGTTTTGTATAAATATACTCATCGAAAAGCCAATTGAAATTATGTAAAATAGCAAACTGGCAGCTATTTGTAACAGTTTTTGTTCATATCTAGTGTTTTGAACATATAAAGCAATCAATTAAATACAAATTGCAGATTGTAATTAATTTTAAATGCCAAAATATTTTATTTCATTCCAAAACGTTGAAATAAGTTGTTTCACCCAACGAAGGCTTAATCTAAACGTATTTTTAATTTGCTATATTTTTATATGTTTTTTTCACCTTTACTTTATATTCATTAATTTCTACCGGCCTACTTTTAAAAGAGTATAACTTGTTAAATCTCTACCGTGATAATTAGTTAGAATTGTTAAATACTAAATTTTTTAACTGGATTTGCTGATGCTTAAGAACTTCTTAAAACACAGAACTTTTAATAACGCCAGTTATAGAACTAGTTAAATGAACTATAAAACTTTAATGAATTGCACAAAATTTATATTTGTAATAATTACATCGATTCCAAGGGAATGAGGTACAAACGTAATGTTTACTATCCTACTAAGTTTGGATACGTTATTATGAAACAAATTTATGAGAACAAACATGGTTCTTCCAAAGCCTCGTCATACAATGTAATGAAAACAGAACCTCCAAATGTAATCCCAAAAATTGTTCCCTTGAGAATAGTTTTTCTTAAAATTTTCAAGTCTATTTCCTATCTTTAAGTTAATAATAGTCTAACATAAGCTTAAGCAAATACGCCTTTCGATTTACAATAGACAATAAACAATATCGATTATTGTCTGCAGTTTTATGTTCTGAATTTATTTTCTTCTTGTAACGTCGGCTCACCGGTACTATTTAATAGTTTTTCGTTAATACGTTTTCAATATACATAGTATAGAGATAGTTATGTGATGAGTCAAAATACGAGAGTCGAATTATTCGTCGGTTTTTTAGGCGAAGAACCACTCGGTTATCATTGCCTGGTAAAAAAGAGGAAGAAAAGAACATACAGTAAAGACCCCTAGTTGTCAAATACACTAATGGAGTCAGAGTTGAAAAAAAACAAGATTTGGTCAAGAGAGACCGGATAGGAAAGATGAAAGAGCGGGATGTAACCAATGACTACATGAAAAGGGTGTAGAATCAGCTTCGGTCTCGCGAGATTTTCTCGCCCGTACTTAGTGGGGCCCTACAGATGGATGAGTTTTAAACACTCAACTTTTAATTCCGAAATTTTCCGAGTGGTGCATTCTCTTGTACCAAATGTAATACTGTTTTTCTGCTACAGTAATCCTAGAGATAAACCTTTTTAAATAGTACACGCATATATTGGCCACATCTCAGACTTTTTTCAATTGTTTTCTATAACTCAAAATTTGGTGATACCTGTCACGAGAAAAAAATCACATTAGATTGACAACCGTTTGGATGTCTCTTCTTTTGTTATTACTATTTTTGAACATTTAAAACCTCTCTATTCTACAGTTTGAAATTCTGAATTGGATGGTACTACAATTTATAATCTACGATACTAAAATTGTTCCAGTTAGAATTTTTAGTTAGTTTACATTAAAATTAAAAATTCAGTACAATTTAGTTTGTCGAATTAAATTAAAAAATTAATTAGACATAGCCTAGGAAGTGAATATACTAATTTAGCACTGAAATTTCAATAATTAATATATGGAACAAATAAAGCTAGATTTAATCTACTGTAATTATAAAGCATAAGTCAGGAATTAAACTCAGAAGTAATAATGCATTGGAGTCAAATCGGTTAATCGTGGTTGCCAAGCATTTGGGCCGAACATTTTTCTGAAAAGTCATTGTTGAGAAAATCTACACCAGCTGTTTTAATTGTATTTTGAGTCAGATTTGTTAATTTTTCGACTATGTAATTCATGTAATTAGAGTAGATTTGAATGAGTTCGTACAAAAAATTAGTCATTTTAATTAACTGTACTAAATTCAGTTTTTGAGAAGAATGGAAAATTCCCTCACAAAAATAGCCATAATTTAAATTTTCGAAAATTCAAGCGCCTTTAACTACTAAAGAATGGGTTTATTAAATACTCACGAATAAATAAGTTTTAAATTTTGGTGTAAAATCCGAAAAAAAACAATACAAAAAAGGTTTCCAAAAGAAATTTTAAGGTAGCTGCTCTATTGGAAATGTTGGTCATTTTTCAAACTTTGCAAAACAGATTTTAAATTTTATGAAAAAGTATAGAAGGTCCCCCTTTTAATATTTTTTAATGTATCAATAGTTTGCGAAGTGTCCACGATAAAATTGACACCATGTATAGTATAGATGCCATAAACAATTAATTAGTTTGTTATCCCAGTTTGAATTACATAAATGCTTAAACTCTTTCAACACTCCAATATTCTGACAAATACTAAAAGTTAAACGATTCTATTTTAAACATATTATTTTCCGGATCCTTTATTAAAAATAGTTAAAATGTTGAATAGCCTGGAGCCCAGTCCAATTATACCAATCGGTCACGAAGAGAAGTTAGTAAAAGGGTTATTTTGCAATTCTCAGTTAACGGTTTATTTGAAGCCAAAAGAAGGGTGAAAGTGGCCACAGCTATTATAGACATCGCACGAATACCATAACACTGGATCGACTTTTGCTTTCCAATGCTTTATACTCGCTGTCCAACAGCAAAAGAAACTAATTTGTATTGCGTACAGATATGACACTCCAGTCACGGAAAGAAAAAGTGTAGTGAATCAAGGGACGTGTAACTGGTGAGTTGTATGAGTGGGTAGAAGTGTACGCACGTTCATACACGTCAGTGAACTTCTTTGTATGTCATTTTAATATATCTTTATCTACGCATGAAAGATGATTTAATAATAAAAAGTGAACGTATAAATATGTTCTCCAATAAAAAAAAAGTTATTGTAAACTTACTATTGATTTATAAATTTTTTTTAATACAATATGATGTTAAAACCAATGACTTAACATTCTCAGATGTTTTCAAGGCCAAACACTTAAATAGACTCAAACAATATACTCTATAAAGTCTACTTTTTACGTTATAAACATGTGAACAATTGATGATGATGGTTTATTTGATTTAACGTTTTCTTGTAATTGTTTTATGAAATTGTCGCAATGGAAAAAAAAAATTTCCTTTATTTATTGATTAAAAGATTCCACCATTTAATTCAATACATTTTAATTATATGTAATTGGTTTTATGGTAGGGTGGGGAAAATTCCCTACAAATGAAGGATGTTAAAGAAACTTAACGGATTTGATATTAGGTCGATTTTAAAGACCATAGCTGATTAATCATCCCATTACCTGAATTGTGTATAGTAAATGTTAACATGTTACCACTAGGTAACATTTTGAGTTACAACTTTTTGAGCATACGAAAACAAAAACTACTTAAGTTTAATTAAAATTAGTAACAAAATGTAAACTTAAAAAAATGAAGTTTATTTTGCTTTGTAACGTTATTCGAGAACCAAGTAAGCTAAGTCTCTTATTTAAAATACATTCTAATTTCGAAATTTTTAAAATAAAGCAATAGATTTCATAGATTTTGGTTTATTCATAATTTGACACATACATAAAAAAAAAAAAAATTTGAATCAAAATCTCGTCATTTCGGCGCCACTTATCCATTATCAATTTATTTGTATTTATTCATTTGTACCGTCCGTTTTTCAGGCAATGTTTGTTTATCTATTTTATTAATGTTCTTGGTTTCCCTAAAATTTTAGCTATTCTTTGATAGCCTTTATCAACTTTAAAATATTGGGCAATACGCATAAAGGTAAGTATATGGATATATTGAAACTCTTTGAATGTAAATATTTTTGAAATAAAATAAGTTCATACTCCTTAAAAAACAGTACTGTGGAATTCCAGTACGGAGTATTTCATCAACCGTTTTCAAAAATGACGGAATAGGGATAGCTAGAGTTTTTAGAATATTAAAGGAATTTCAGAAAAAAGAAACACTTCATTCCTAAATAAAAAGAGTCTAAAATTAAATATTGTTGATAATGTAGGCGATTAAAAAAAAAAATGCGATTAAGAATAGTGGTTTACGAACTATAGTGGATAAATTAAATTCCTAAGCTCAATGAAAAAATACAAGTAGTTAATCCAGAAAATGATATAGCTATTTTTTGCACACCATCCCGAACATTATTTACTTGTTTTCTTAAGAGATCAGTTGAATGTTTGCTATCGAGTTTTAGCTTTAGCACAACATTTTCTAAATAATTAGGAAATGAAACAATAATTAAAGAAAAAATAATTCAAGCTTAATATATTACATATTTCTTTCTAATATATCAAATTACATACGACAAATGAAATTCTAATGGAAGTCTAAATCGTTTGCACGTCGAAAAAAACAAGATTCAATTCCTATTGTGCAACTCCAGTGTCTGTGAAATCCACAGATTTCAATCAAAACCGTAACAAAATGACATTTATTAATAAATAAATTGAATTTCCTATCAACAACACAAGGATCTTCTGAGTGTGGTGAAAGTACAACTAGAAAGTCAGACTAGATAAAAGTATGTTACGAATATTTTCGTTATTGTGTTGAACTGACCTAGCGTCAATTATGGAAGTTGTGCAGTATAATTAGAATGATTAGTGTATGGAGTTTATGCAGTGTGCATGAAATCGTTACACTGCGCGAGTATAAACAAAGAATTGACTACATAGCGTCATTGAGACATCTCTACTTGTTGTTTTAAACTATAGTACCTGTACAGTCACTTCAAAAACAATAGGATATCTTTGTTAATTGAAATTTGTGATTAGAGTAATGCATATTAGAGTGATATTAAAATAGAAGCTTCGTTCTGTAAAAAAAAAAAGGATAGAATATATGTACTTTTAACGGTTCTTTTAATTTTGCCAGTCGTTTAAAAGGTTTTCCTGTTCTGTTATTACTGTAGGAATAAAGTAAAAGATTTCTTTATAGTTTGATCTATCTCTAGTTAACTCACTTTTTATACAATTATGAATACTTAGGCTACGATGTTGTATAATTTTCGTAAAATACACAGTGCAAAAAATCACACAAGCTTTCTAACTTACAAATCTCCAAAACCAACTATTTTTATTTGTTACCATAAATGTCTATTAGGTAGTTTTCAGTTTAAAAGTTAGAATAAATCATGAAAAGATAAAAAATATTGGTATTTTTAAATAGGGCCTAATTTTACTTTGTGTACCAATAAAAGAGTTCTCTGCTTAAATCGTATTTAATTAAAATCGAGCTTTTAAAAAAGGAGGTCAACAATAATCGTCATATTTCATTAAAATTTGAACGAAATCGGTAAAGATCATTTTGAGAAATTACGTTTTTATTATTATTTGTTCTTGTTATAGATAAATACACCTCTCGGTCATCGTGTCCTTGAAAAAAGAAGAAGAAAATAGTGTAAAATAAACACCCCTAGCCCTATATTTCTCTAATAGTTCGGGGAAAACAAGAGTGATTTTATAGGAAAGATGAAAGAGTGGGATCTAACCCAAGACTACATGAAAAAGTGTATAGTTCCTACTAGGTCCCTTGAGATGTATGCTACCCCTATGCCTACATGCTAAATTTATTAGAAATAAAAAATTAAAAAAAAACAAAAAAACACGCACATTAATGCAAAAAGCACTTTTTTATGTTTATTAGTAATTATTCTGTTTTTTAAAGATTTATTAGATTCATTTTCTAAAAAACACTTGTATTAAAAAAAACCAAAAGAAGATTTAATTAAACATCGAAATTTACAAATTGAATGGAAAATCTCAAAAATATTAAAACAACACCAAGAAGCGAAAATTACATTTAATGGTGATAATACAAAATAAATTGTAGTTTTTAATAACAATTACAATGGTTACGTCTTAGATTATAAATCAACAAATGTGATACGTAAACTTACATTGAGTACAGCAAATTAAATTTGATACGTTCTCTAACTAAATGTATATAGCGATAATTGTATGGAATAGTAATGAAACATTATCCAGCGGGAATTATCTAATGACAGTTCCTACAATATAATTATTTCAATCGCAACACATCATTAGTTCTTTGAATCAACAATAATAAAGCCGATAAATAATGCCACTTTGTCACCTAATACTCGTCTATAGTAATCTGTTCTGTCAATAGTCATTTGCCACTGGACCAAAGTTAATTGATACTGGTGCTTCTAATTATCCGTAACACAAACCTGTTGTGACTAACAAACAAACCTGTTGTGACTAACAAACAAACCTGTTGTGTTAATCAATTGTGAATGGAGAATTTAATTGTTTTTATTTAATTTTTAAAAATTAAGTTTAATGAAAAATTTACACAATTTTATAAAAACTCATTTGATAAATTTGGTTTCTCAAATATACAAAGTGTAGAGAAAGTATAGATGGGGCAAATAAATCGTGAAAAAAAAAAAAACTTTAGACACTGTCTTATTCAACCATCCCCGAAACCAAATAGTAACGAAAAAGTTTGGTAGTTGTCAATCAAAAAGTGAAATTGAATCATATTGAAAAATATTTATATTTAAATAAGTACAAAAAATTTCGTGCTTGTGTCATAATCTCGTACTTGGCGTAATCGTATTTGATTAAATTCGAGCGTATAGTTTTTTTAAACTCAAGAACAAGACTTATATATCGAATCTTAGTCGCTTCATTTTATCAAAATTGTTAAAGCCGATGTTGAGATAATCTTAACTTTAAGTTTCTCCCTTGTGGTAGACACCCCTGAACTATGAGTTATCAAAAGTTTCGTGATATGACTAAGAATATGCCCACATGCCAAATTTGATTAAAATCTGTCCACCCGTTTGTGCTGTAGTGCACTATACAGCTGACAGAATCCAGATACCATTAAAAAATATTTTGGACTCGTAGGATCTCACAACGACTACAAAAAACTCAACATCGATTTTTTGGCCCATCACATAAATTTCTCTATACTCCTCAGAAAGTAAATTAAGTCTTTGACCCATTTCTAATAAACATTTATAACTTAACTGAAGTAGTAATTTACAAGTTTATCTGTCTACTTTAATCACAACTATAAGTTATCTTCTATTTAACAACGTTTCCGGTGAGAGCTAAAGCGAAATAAATGTCAATAGTTTCAAACCGACAGTTGTACAAATTTATTGTCATTTATGATGGTATGTATATTCGGTAATATGACGAATAAAACTGACAAAATAACGTACTAAATCTTTCTCCTGGGTATATCATTGTTTATTGTTCAACCTATCTGTCAGGGGATATGTCAGTGAAGAGAATGATTTTCAAAATTTACGATAATATATGTGGGTACTAATGGACATAAAATGATTAAATTTATTTATGATCTAGAGAACTTGAAAACAAACCCTTATGGTAGAAATCCTCAAAGGGTTGTTATTTTTGGCAGCAGGCCTTCCAAATAACCAAAGATTTTCATACTTGTACAGCATGATGTTATGGATAATTTGATTTTGTAGCTTGTTTTAAAATAATATTGTCTGTACTTAATAAAATTTTTTTTTTTGGGTTAAATCGAAAAATTGTGGCATTTTGATAAATTATTTATACATTTACTTCCTATCCAGAGCTCACTTATAGTCAATTTAACGTCAGGTTAACGAATTAGACCCAAGAAATATTATCATTATGATTTACATTATTTATGTAGTATCACAAATATTGGTAGGTTTTCCTTCTTTGATAACAAAAATATCACAATTTTCACAATCAAACTCTCAAAATAAAAAAAAATAAATAAAAAAATTACAAAAAGTATTATGTGGTTTTGTTCAACATCGAATCCTTATAACGATGATTAAAATCAATATTATAAAAAAAAAAAATTGCTCGGCTGATTTTATGACGACCAGTAATTAATTTGGGAAGTCATTTAAAATAAAACGTACGAGTCCATTTCTTTCACTGATATTTAAATAATGGGTTCGTTTTCATTTTTCAACAGATTACGCATTCTCGGAATTTTCTGTAAATACATTCTGTTTGGGTCCTATGGGGCTACGTTTAAACACAATGAGCCGAAAAGTATTATTTCTGTCTTAAAACTGGGAGCTTAAAGTTTCAATACACGATTTCCAAATTTATGTCGACAAATCTCTAATCCAAACAACTAATCCAACACGCCCAATTTGACGAATGTTGTTTCATCCATTCGTCAGCTGAACGAGTGTACAGATGACAGATGGATTAAACAAACAGACGGATCCGAAATATCAGTTCTATTGAATACCGTAAGACGAATATATTTCAAAAAATCTTGAAAACGATATTTTTTCACGCATTCTATATTATATTGTTGATGTAAGATTCAGCTGTAAATCAAATAAAATGATTAATCTAAATTGTTGACGTTATGTTAACTTTTTAGATATTATATAATACTGCGCTTGGCAAATACAGGTTTAAATATTATAAAACTTGAAAAACATTATTAAACAAAGAGCAACGCTTTCCAATCTAATATCCATCCCTAACTCCCAATTATTGAAATAAGGTTACTTGACATCACTCATCTATCTAATGGAGTCATATTTAGCTAATTAATTTTCCACTGAATACACAAATTGAACGAACGGTTTCTCATATCAATAAGTTTGCTATTGGCTTTTCACAATTCACTTAATTATCGCTTGTGCAAACTGCAAACGATATATTCCTAGTTTGAGCACATATTTGGAAAATGTGTCAATGAAAGTCAAGTATTTATTGTGCTGCCATGATGTCAAGTGTACACACAGCTGTGATAACAATATAACGTGGTTTTATCACCCCAAAAAGTGAAAACTAGCTGATAATGATACATTTAACTTTTAGACAATATTAACTATTACGTTGCAAGTTTTTTTTACGATTTAGATGTTCGTACCCGCTCATTTATCAACCTTGATCTTCGCACTATTATACAGGGTGTTCGAAAAGATGGGACACCTTTCGTAATTTTTTTAACGGACTGAAATAGGAAATGACACTTTGGAAATGTATTTGTGTAAATAGGACCTGCTTTAAAACAAATTCAACCACAACTTCTATTACATACAGACATTTTTTTTTTATTACTATAAATCAAAAAAGTTTGAAAATACGAGACAGGTCCTATACTTTTGGAACATTGTTTATATAGAACACTATAGCCTTACAACAAAAGAAAGAATTAGTATGAGGAATGGAGGGGAAGAATCGTGCCCCCACTACAGAAGAAGACTTTATAAAAATGCAAGTGGGAGAAGTACATTGGGGTTCCGTAAAAGAAAGTAGTTGGGGTGTCAGTCATGCGCACAGGCTCTTCTTTAATATTTTGTACATCTATATTGTAGAAATTGAGCTATTGTAAACATATGTATGTCCTAAATAAGAAAATAACTTCTGAAAAACTTCAAAATTTTTTAAATTTTGCCGTCATTAAAATAATAACTATTAGAGCTGTCACTGATCATCCTCTTCTTTTTAATAATTTTCATTTAATTAATGTTGTTATAAATTCAAAGTGATTTAGTAATAAACTTCTTAATTTTGTTTATACATAAAATACAATTAGGCTTCATTATATTTTTATTTTGAAACTGCACAAAAATCATCTGCTATTGTTTGACGGACAGATAAAAATTATTGAAATTTGAAGATATATAGATGCATAAATTACGAAATATTTTATGGATGAACCTAACCAAATACAGCACAAAATGTATTTGTAATTTTTAATTAGGAAATCACTAAATATGTTAAATCAAAATACTAAACAGATTATATTATGTTTGCTAAACTAATTCAAGAGAAGGATTTGAAGTTGAACAGAATTTTACCTGTCTCACAAAAGTGTGGTACTTATGGACACATCAAAATATACCGAACCACTCCATGTGACATATCAAATTAAGGTTTTTTTTATTAAAGTGAACCAAGAAATTTTATTTTGAAATTTATTTCCAAATAATTGTATTTGCCATTTTACAGTTTGCATGTTAGTTACATTTCGTATGCACATCTAGAAATTAATCAATGATCATAATTAATCATTACGCTTTTGTTAAAACTAAAAAATCTCAAAAATATTTTGTACCGCCATTTTAGAAGTCAACCAAAAATCTTCGTGAGCCCTATTAATTTTGTCTTTTTAATCCCTTTAATTTGACATGTCAAAATATTTCGAATTTTCTTTTGAAAATTTTGAGTACCCCCAAAATTTTCCATTTTAGGGAGAGTGGGAAAATTTCAAACCAACATAGAAGCAACTTCAGGTGACCTAGTTAACAGGAGAACAATTTATCGTAAAATGCTTTTTGAGGAATCTCTTAAATCTATAAATTATATTTTATTTATTAGAGAGTGTTCCAAAATCAAAAGTGTCAACGTTCAGTTTTGAAGTTTTCAACATAGTTTTGAAATAATTTCGTAAAGTAAGATAATTTGACTGCATCGTTGTAGTTGTAATCGTTATTGCGTAATAAAATTGGGAAGATGGATACTATAAACGAATCAATCTCTAGACAGAATATAAAAAAATGATACCAAATTACTCCAATTTCATGGCTCCGAGGCCGGTGTTTCATTGAGTCTAATCACACATCTAGAATTTCTATTTTGGACATTCACTACTATGAAATATTGCCATCAAGAAAATAACAATAAAACACCTAACCACCATCTAAATGCCATTTAACCTTTGTTACCGGAGACTCGGCGAGGGGAATGGCACTCCACTTTCTTACCTGTCACTTTCAATACGTAGGTGACAAGCGTAAGTGGATGTGGACATATGACCTACCTCGCACTGAACGAAACGACATTTTGGCAATTATAAGTTAGTTCATCTTGCTCTCCTGGGGCATGAGTGATTCTTTCAACTGGAAAAAGTTTAATTTTCCCACACTTCTGAAACCATTAAACTGATTAACAGTGTTCTAGTTGTTGTTGGTGTTTGTTTTGATCTTTCTAGTTTATAATCATAGAAGTGTGGTTATTTAATAATTGAAGATTGTATGTGAATTTTAATCTAGTTTTATTTCACTAGAACAATATTTTTTTTATTATTACTTAGATTAAATTAAGTGAAATGTTTTACCTGTATATGTACGAGAGAGAGAGAGAGAGAGAGAGAGAGAGAGAGAGAGAGAGAGAGAGAGAGAGAGAGAGAGAGAGAGAGAGAGAGAGAGAGAGAGAGAGAGAGAGAGAGAGAGAGAGACTTTCTCTATGTTACGTATATGCTAAAAAATATAACCAAGTATACTCTAAGAACCAAGGTCAAAAGTTAGAAGCAATGACTTTCCCTAAGTGCATGAATACGTTGAATGACTAAACCTATCCATTTCTGCACTAATGGCAGTCATGAGAGAGTTGTAGAGTTGAACTCCAGAGTGACCACAGCGAGAAGGCTAGTTAGACCACTAACATGATCCTGTTGCCTGTATTCCACAGATAACCACAGAAGCTAGTAACTTACTACAAACCTCATTTCCGACATGCAATAAAACCTTGTCGTTCAACTTCGTTGTACATCGTTTCTTCTCGGCTTTCTACAAGTTTAATCGATGTATTCCTATCGATTATATACAAAACAAATCTATTGATTGAGTCATTGAGTTATAATACACCCAGAGCAAGTTTATTGCTCCGACGTCACATCTCGTTTGGTTCGATCGTTAGCTGTCGACCGGAAACTATCGATATACGCGGTCGTAGTTTGGTTCATTTTATTTATGATGTTCAGTAACGATAAATCGAATTGTTTGACAGTCGATTGCTGTAAAACTTTCAGACTAAGTGGACACGATGTCGCTTTTCCTAGTATTGACTAATTAAATAACGTTCTGACAATAGCGATTTGATTTTAAATAGAGTGTGAATTATCACTTGTGGACAGGAAAAACAGTAAATATAAGTTTAAAGAGAGAGAGATGGGGGAGAGAAGATAAAGGTGAAAAAATAGAAGAAAGGTATGTTAGGTTAGGTTAGGTTTCGTAATAAATGTATAATTGGAAAATTATTCATTTTTAATGTGTTAGTATTTCTAGGAAAAGTTAGAATATTAAATAATTTTAGAAAGGATTAAAGTTAATCGTTGGATATATTAAAACAATCAAAATTAGAACAATAAGTATAATAATATTATTTAATATTATCAGTCGTGTGACTTCCATGTTTTATAAAATGCGCGTTTCGGAACTACTCTCCTTCATCAGACATTTTCTGACTCACTGAGGTCGTCAAACATTAAGATGTGACTAAATCACAAAACATTACACAAAAGTTCTTTTTTTTACAAAGGATATTATAAAATGTTTAAACCAAAATTACTTTTTTTTGAGATAGCAGGATTGTGACAAAAGATAAAGAGGTAAGAGAGAGGGAAGAGGGATAAGTGATAATACTTATTGTGATTCGTTAATAATTATTTTGTATAACCACTTTTTTGCAAGTAAAGTATCATACTAAATATTTAACGTTGTAGATTTACAGAAAATTTATAATCGTATAAACATTTTTTCTTAAAAAGTATAATTTCTCCGATAAAACAACGTTTCTTTCATCTGCACACTCTACAGCTCAAAATAAGTGTACCAATTTTATTTATATTTGATATATGGGGCATTTTGGCCATTTATAGGGGCAGATAGAATAAAACTGGAATAAAGTTGTAACAAAAATTACGTTTAGTTGTGAGATCATGTGTTTGAGTTTTATTCTGCCAAATATTATATCACAAGTCAAGTTCAACATTTATTTTATTTATAGGGATGTTTATCATTTTTTAATAAAACGAAAATTTGAAGTTACCTGCCATAAGAAAAACACAAAATTACACTTCACAATGTTAGCTCGATCGAAGTGCTCCTAAGTGACATAACACTAATATGTCATCCAAAAATGTAGGCTCTATACTTTTTTTTAAATAATTGGAAATTTATACCCAAAAATTGTGAAAAATAACCCTTACGAAATAATTTTCAAAAGAACAATAACGAACCTTAAATGTAGTAATTTAAACTTATACTACTTATAATAAAACTTATTAATATATATATTGTTTAAAATAATCTACAAAAATATGTCGTCCATGTTTGATTTACACTTTTTTGTGAGAACTACCAAACTGAAATTTTTGGCGATGAATTGTTTTTTTTAATTTTAGTATTTCGATTTTGATTAGGTTTGTGAGAAAGGTTGTGCAATATTTTTACACTGCGTATTACATAAAGTGTTTCGGAATATTCAAATCAAATTATTGTGTCATACAAAAATACTACTTTAAAAGTTTTATTATAATTTCCACGGAACAGTTTAATAGAAACAAAACAATTTAGGAACAACTAATATTCTAATATTTTCCATAAAGAACATTGATAAAGGAAATACATTTCGCAACTTTCAAAAATTAACATTTATTAAACCGAAATTATTCACATTGCATTAATTAACCAAATGGATGAGAAAAAATCTGACGTTGCAATATCCATAAATGATTGCAACAGATTAAATAAAACTACATTATATCATGGACTTTGCCAATGGAATTCAGTCACGTTAAACTATTGTTAATGAAGTGAAACATCAGTATATTTCCCATTGGTATTTAACCACAGACCTCTCACTGAGGAAATAAATGTATAACAGTACCTAGGAATTGTTTCACCAAGTACTTGTTACTTCCCAGTGTATTAATCTGTTTAATTACAAAGGTGCAGTTTATTCTTTGAAAACTTATTAGATTTATTCTTGTTAGTGCCAGTTCTGGGAATAATTAAGTAAATAAAAGAGTCAAGTATGTGTTAAAACGACACGACTTAGGGTCCCTAGGCATATAGGAACAGTTATTTATATAAAGTCGAAGTCTTTTAAGCGGCAGTTTAAATTTTACAGAGAGATAGACACGCGTACAGACTGACATAATTGTTGTTCATATCTCAAAAAAGCTGGTTTTAAAACTTAGGCTTTACGCTACGCATTTCTCACTTTGTGAAGCTGTATTCATCACACAATAAACTATAAATATATGATTTTTCACTTTAATATAATTTCAAATCCAAATAATTTTTTTTTCATATTTGTAGGTCACCCCTTGTACAAGTTAGGAAGGGGGGGGGGCATGATATTTGACAGTTTAAATTTGGCCTAGCGTCAAAATATTTTTTTTTTTTTTTTCATAAAATTAACATGCATATTCGTAATCAAAATAATTTCTAAGTTTATTTGATACTCCACAATTAATATTTAAAACAAAAACAAAAATTACAACTTGAAAGTTTTGCCCCTCAACTACCCCAATTTCGTTTTCCATTCCGCTTTATTTTTCTTAAATGTCAGACAATACAAGAATGTAAATGCAAAGTTTAAAATTAATAGGTTTTATTATCTTGTTTGTTTAAGATAGACAGACAGACAGACACGCGTGTGTAATTTATAACAGTCTTTGGTTTTACCTGTGGACCCTAAAAGAACTGTAGTCATGTAGTACAAAACTGTCAAATCTCAACCTGAATTCTTCTGCTTTTTTCTTGAATATTTATAGTTTCGAAAAATCATAAGGTATAAAAAAATCGAGATTTTGTTTTACTATTCTCACATATAGATTATAATGAAAGTCATGTGACAGTTCAAAAAATAACTATCTGTGTAATGGTTTTCTTAATCTAAAAGAGTGATTTTGGGAATTATGCTTGTTCCTTGTTTGCATTTGTACAATGCTCTAAAGCCAACACGTGTCGATAGATTTTAATTAAATTGTTATGTTGGTAGGTTTTGACCTTGTCAATTTTCATTCGTTTAATAACTCAAAATTTGGAGGTACCTGACGTAAGGCAAAATTCTGATTTTGATGAAATTGTGCTCAAGTGTAGTCCATGAAACGGAACGTAGTGTTACTCATTTCTTCAAAAAAATCTTTGTTTGTAAATTATCAGTAACAATTTAAAAATCGGCCAAGTGGGTGTTGATAAAGAACCAATTTCTCAAAATCGTTTTTACCAATTTTAATCGAATGTTGTGGGAGTAAGAAGATTAATAACCCAAATCACTGTGAACCTGTCATTTCAAAACGGGCTTAAGTCAAATTCATGAAATAAGTGAAGCAAATTTAAATATAGAAATATGGTTTAAAATAACATGAAAAAATCTAAGACAGCACTGATTTTTGACTTTTTACTGACACACTACTGAACTGGCATTTCTGGCGACGATAATTTTGTTTGGTTAATATTTCGATTGTACGAAGTTTCTGTAGCATTTATTTTAACTTGTTACACTCTGTGTCTTGCGACAATATACTCTTAGAAAATAGTACCTATCGCTTATTAAAACTCGCTAAATATTATCCTCTCACTATAGCAACATACTACAGACGTGATAAATCTTATCTGAGGATGTCACGAAGAGCACGGGAATCTGTGCGTTGACTTGTCACGGGAAGCACGACTGATGATCACACACATCACGTTCTGCTCTTGAACCTCAGAGGAAAGTTAGAGGTCTTGGTTTTCTAATCGTCACTCATTGCTAATAATGTTGTACACCCGCAAGAGTTGTTATGACAGTTATTTTAATCTGTTATTCACGAACTTGGGGGAAAGATAGTTGGAATAGTTGTTCATTGTTTCTCTTCTTCATGGAACTCCATGTCACCATTGAAATTATAATGTGTTTATTTTAGTGTTTATTCTGGTAGTATATAGTGCTTTGTTATTTTGTTTTGTGTGTTTATTATATTATTATTTGGCTGGTTCGCTGTCTTCCAATACTCATTAAAACTATAGTGATCCTTAAGAATATTAAATCCACCAGGTAAATAACCTAGGTGGTTATTATTTCTATCCTATGCATATGTAAAATGTGGTATTGTATTTTGTATTTTTAATGGAAGAAATAATAAAGGTCTTCATTTCAAAATATATATATATATATTAACTGTTAGGAATAAGATTGATAAAAACAAAAGATAAGCAATCAACTAAAGTTGTATAACGTTATTATTTACTTTATCTGTCACAAGACAAGATCCTCAAGGGCTCACTTGATAGGGAGTAAGGTCATGGTGGTCCCCAGGGACCCTAGCTGGATTTATACTTTTTAATGTAGTCTTAAATAAAATCAATCCCTTTCATATTTCCTAACAGATTCCTGTTAATATTTCATGCTTTCTTCAATTCCTGCCGCTATTAAAATATTCGAGGGATAGAGGTTCTTTTCCTATTATATGTTAGTTTTTCCCTTTTAAACAACAAGGACAAAAATATATGTAACCTATACAAAAAGAAGACTTCGAAGCCTCTTGCTTAGACGAAATTATTTCAAAGTTGTTGCTTTTTTTCTTGACGTCAATTCTTTTTGCCAGCTAAACTAATGTTGACGTAGCGAGTAGGACAGCTCTACTTTTTACAATTTTTTAAACATGTGACCTTCTATGAAATGGTCATAAATTATTAACGTCTAAAATGCTCTTAATTAAAATAAAGATAAAAGTATACATTATTCGGCTCTCGTTTTGCTTAGAGTAAATCTGGGTTTATAGGTCCTAAGTGGGTTGAAAAATTAAGGTGTTGACCCACCATCTTGCGTTAGTTGGGGAACTACTATTGGGGGAGGTTTCTGATTGTAAATGCAGAATTACGATTAACACATAATCTCGAAATATAAGCTCGCCTATTATTTTTTACAGATTGTTGTAACACAGGTTAGAGTATACAACTCTGAAGTTAAAACTATTGAAAAAAACTTATTGTGCTTATCCGATTTCTGAAGAATTCCATCTTTTAAAGTTTTAACACAAATCTCAGTTTGTAATTAAATCTTGTGAGAACATCAGAAATGTTTTAATCCATATTCTAATAAAGGTTATGTATAGCAGACCTGCTCAAGTTGAAAACTTTTACAACTAGTATGAATGTTGATTCTCTAAAACTATTATATATAGCTAATGAAATTAGAACTTTGTAAATTGAACTTGTTCTTGTTTCCTCTTGGTCATCATCGTCTTATAATAAAAATATATAAAAAGATAAAACAAAGGTCCTTATCTCTTGAAAACTCTTATAACGTCAGGGTCGGAAGAGAATAAGAGTAGATCAAAAGAGACCTGATGAAAGGAAAGGAATCTAACCCAAGATTACACGACAAATGTGCAGATCCAGCTAGAATCCCTCGCGATTACCACACCTGTACTCATTATAGTGAGCAGCTTAGGGTTCATAATTGAATAATTATTTCGTATTATAGAAGAAACCTGTACCGTAAAAAAGTAATATTATCATTTTTAATTTTTGGTAAACTCCGTTTGGTCTATTGACACTCTCGTTTAGTGTGGGAGTAATTTCGGGTACAATTCATCTGGGGGGCTAAAACGTTTCGGTGTTAACCCATCATCAAGAGGAAAGTGAGAAAATATGATTGGTAGCGAAATCTAGTTGTGAAATTTAGAATTACGGCGACGGGAACTCTATGCTCAGACTTTATACATTATCAGACCGGACAGACATAAAATTCGGCTGTTACAACAAAGTGTATTATCATTAAGAAGTCTTTTAAATCCCGTTAAAGTTTTAACTTAGCAATAATCATCGAATTATTATAATTTTTCAGCGATATCTGCATATTACGCTTTTCAACAAATATTGCGAAACAACTATTTGCCTAAGTATTATTTTCAAAACCAAAGTGTAACAGTGGAATGTAATAAAATATTTCATTTGTTTGATTAAAATAGAAAGGTCAACCGTAAAAACACTGACTAGTCACTGAAAACTTTATCAACAATAATTAATGTAATGGTTTGACACGGGAGTAAAAACTTCACGTTTTCCACTTGAAGGAATAACGCGACAGACCGAGTGTCCCAGGAGAGTAAAATCGACTTGTAATTACCAAAATGTAATTTCGTTTTAGTGTGGGACTTTTATCGTGGTCGGGAGTTCACAGCCACTTACTTTTGTCACCAACGTATTAAACATGACAGTTCTGAGGACCAAATATCTCTCCTCATTCCGTCGCGTCTCAGGTTAAGTGTCTTTTAGTAGGTGTAGCTTATTTTATTGATGGTAGTATCCGGTTACTGTTAGTTCTTGCTGTTAGTTGGAATTGTGTTTATAATTTCTTCTGCTATCAAAAAAAGGCTTACGATACAAACATGTTCAAATTTATGTTTAGTCATATATAGATACTTGATTTGTAGATATTTAACTAATTTTGATAACTGGCTAATTTTATTTTTGGAGAAAACGACTTTGTGATCAACAATACTTTTATAGTTAAAAGATTAGTTATTTTACCTAGTAAATTATTTTTTGAGAATTTCTTATAATGAATTCTAGTTGCGATTTACTTCATAGTAAATATGATTTACTTCGTAATAAATCTATAACGTAAAAACATATCCTGCTTGAGTTTTTCCTTAGTTTTAGTTCCCAACATGGCCCTAGGCTACTAGATTCTCTTGGTGTTTTTATCCCTTTTATGTTCTAGTTCTACGCTTGAAAACGTGAGTTGATTTATACTATCGAAACGTCCTGTATTATTTTTTATATATAAAAATATGGTAAATGTGTGATTAAACCGTATTATAACATGAATAATCCATCATTACAAAAACACTTTAATTCCAAAAATATGCTTCATTTGTGTCCTTATTGCTAATATTTATCAAAACCTTCATAACCGGTTTAAAATCTTAATTTTGATTTTATACTCTAATTTTGATTTACGAAAAAATACGTACATATAAAATTTTATAAATCCACTCTTTTGAGAGTTACACAGGTGACGGACGACAGACATAATTCCAAAAAACTTGTTTTTTATTGCTTAGGAGACGCATTTTTATCCAATCCCGTAACATTCTTTTTCAAAGTATATATTATTAAGTGAAGCGACGAATGTAGTATTTAAATTGTATATAACACTCAGGGGAGTACGAGCAATCCCGAGGTAGCATAACTGGATGTACACATTTTTCCATGTAGTCATTGGTTAGGAACTTCTTTATCTTTATTGTCATGTTTTTTCTTCAACTAATTTTGTTCTTTTCTGACCCTAACGCTATTAAATTATTCCAAGGCTTAGGCTCTTCATTTTGTGTTCTTTTCTTTTTACATTATTATTTTATAAGGCTTTGATGTCTGAGAGGTGTTTTATCTTAAAATAATGAGGGGGGAGCATCACATATAAATTGTGTAACTGGTTTTTTTAAAATTTTTTAATTACAAAATCCTAAAAGGAAGTAAGTAAATGTAAGGATTATACTTTTCAATGTTAGTGGGCAACCCCATTATATATATTATTTTTACTTTGTTATTAGTCTGTTAGGTAGGCCCTAAGCATCTACCAGAACATATGTTTCTAAGCCTGTAAATTTTTACACAATTCACGGTCTCAAGTATGTAAATGCAATCGCAATGTAATTTTCAAATATAAACCACAATAAATACCTATTGAAGCGTGTACTTTAAACTTCATCATGTTGGCATTACTGCAGTATTACGTGACACATCATCATTGTAACACTCGACTCTCTTGTCGCTTTGTGAGAACTGCTAAATTCTATGGAGTATTTTTTCAAACAAATATTTCGAACTTGACACTGAAAATGTTTACCCTGTTCAGTTGAAACCAGTCTGGATTAACCAATCATTATTTCTGTTTGTGCGTTCAGTGGAATATTAATTAGCGAAATTTTCGTCTATTAAATGAATGCTTGTATGGTTATATTTTAATTGGGCATCAGTTTTGAAATGAAAAGAGCTGTGTTACCCTTTGTTTATACCTTTGTTGTTTATACATCTTTCAATTATAAATAATTATTATTTGGAATGGCTTTGTTTAAATGTTTTAATTAATTTATAGCATCACTTTGATAAAATAAAATTCATGTATTCCGAAAGTTTACTTTCTTGGTGTACTGAAGCGAAAAAACTCTGGAGCACCATCGCTTTCTTTTTAAAAAATGAACAAATGAACATAGAATAAAAACTCCTAGCATTCGAATATCCTAATAACCTCAAATTGAGTAGAGAACAAGAGTTATTCAAGAGAGTTCTGATAGAAAATATGAAAAGAAAGAGGGATCTTACTCAATACTACATTGAATAAAGTGTATATCCACTAAGGATAGCCATGCCCTTATTCACTATAGTTTACTATCTCTATAATACTATTTTAATATTAAACACTTTAAGGTCTTCGGTCTATTAAAGAGAAGGATGCGTCGCTCATGTATCTAAGATCACGTCACACCTACTAAGATGGAATTTGTGTGGTGTACAAACGCATGTTTGTGTGTTAGTGTGTGTTTTGAACGAAGCAACGAACGCATGTTTGCGTGTGTAAAAGGGATAGAATACCAATTAAAAATACAATTACTTTTGTTATGTTTCGCATGAATTTTGTACGCAATTCAGACTTTTCATCATTGTACAAATTTATGAACTAGAAAAAGTGTTAACAATCGTTAAATCCTCGCCATTTAAAAATTTACAGACACGTTTTAAAACGGGTTAGAATAAGTTTTCCCTCTTACAATAACGTTCCAGAATAGCTATTTTATCCACCGCTATCGCCTTTCGTTTGGTTTTTTGCAAATTAATTTCGAACTGTAAATTTATTTTCTATTTTGTTATAAATCATCACATTAAAGTTTAATCGAAATTTACAGAGTTGGTTTGAACTATCAAACTTTTAGAACTGTGTTAAATTTTCACTTTAAGACTGTTTATTCTCAATCGAGAAAATTTAACGGAAATAAAAGCAGTAGAATTGTTTTGGATTATTAAAGAATATTTCAATTCAAAATAATTAACGCCAATTTTCAAACAGTTTATGTTGAAATTTGGTTACAAATTTTAAGTTTAATTTCTATTACGTTTTGTAACATAATGTGTCAGAAATGGTGCGCTTTTTTATTCCTTGAGTCATGAAAAGTAAATATCAGTCAAAAAAACATTGTTAGATTTTTTGGAAATAGTATTTAATAGATTTTACTAAATATATTATCTTGATAATAATAATACTGAACAAATTATTTACGATTTGAAAATTTTCCTATAGAATTAATTTTTAAACATATATCTCCTCTTTTTCAGTTCTTACTAATTTTCTTTCAGCATTAATATTTTAGTTAAGTTTTAATCCTCGTTTTTCATTAGTGAGCTTCCTAACAAGTGGGTTCCTAAAATGTCTGTTCCACAAACACAATCTTAGTAATGTTAAAATTAATGTTATGCATATTAATTAAATGTGTCTATATCTAGAGTCAAAAAACGGTCGCTTTGCTTAATTTCAAATAATAATTTTATGAATTTATATTTTGTATAAATTGTTTCCATAGCCTACCGTTGTCTCAATATTACAAAAATCCGAAAACTATTTGGCCTAACAAATATATATTATAGATTGAACTTATCTCTCAAAAGAACCTAGAAACGAGTATAGTTTTAGTATTATTATAAATTAAATATCCACGATCAATGCATATTTTTTGTCACACGTCTATCCACATAAGAAATTATCATTATCATAACTAAAAAATATCACCAACTATGTAAAAATTACTATATAGTGTTCATAAAGTATGGAATATATAAAAAAACATTAAAATGGCCGAATATTAAAAGTTCATTTTTTTGGTATAGTTTATATGACAATATTAAATGTTGAGCTTGACTTATGAGAAAAATTATACGGTATAGCAAACACACAGAACACAATTCTCATAAAAAATACGCCTAAGTATGAGACGCGTTTTAACGATCTGAACAAGTCGAAGAACTGTATATGTTTTTCATATAGCAGCTACTATAAAACTAATAAAGAAATAAATACTGAAACATCTGCACATCTACACAATTCGAGATAATCAAAAAATATGCCTATATATTAAATTTCATTAAAATCTGTTAATCAGTTTAGGTTGTAGGCACTGAGTATATATAGACAGTCAAACATCATTCCAAAAACTACTTTTTCTAATTTCTGTAACTTAACATCATGACTTGTCTCATTACATAACTTTCTTAAAACTACACATATATGAAATCGTAATAAAAGAATAGTTACATAAATTATTCCATTTTCGTGGAATATGCTAAAAAAATTATTAGAGGCAACACTAATTATGAACGCACCCAACGGTTTTAACAGATTAATTTTTTGTTCAGTTCCCTTCAAACAAGTTTTTTTGGGTCCATATATTTCCATATTTTCTACACAAATCTTTTACATATTTATACAAAATGCTAAAATAAATTCAACTTAAAATGTGTTTTTCATAGAAAAATAAGTTGTTCAGAATTAATTAGATATAAAAAAAACAAACGTTGGCGCGTAAAGCCAAAGGTCCTGGGTTCGATTCCCGGTCTAAGTCGTATATTTTTCACTTGAAATAATTATTTAAAAAAAACAATTAAAAAGATAAAATTAGAGTGGTTGAATAATTTTGTTAACTCTGTTGAATAATTTTAGAACTAAACAATTTCTACGTGAAAAGACTGGATTTAAAGATGTTTTTACTTCCATTAGGTCAGTATTGTACTTATGTGTAGCTACGGAATAAAAACAGAATGGAGTATAAATTCAATATTGTTTTACAAAAATCAGCGCAAAAGACTGCAATGACTTCATCACATACACAGATACTTAACCAAATAATTTCTAAACTAATATTCATTACCAAAAGTCTTCTGTTCAAGGAAATAAAGGGAATTTAATTATTGTAAATGTATTTATTTATTGTGAGGTAGATAAAAAGGATATTTATTTTATCACCTCCCCATTTATTTGTATGATAGATAAGATTATCTAGATAAATTTTTACTTATTAATAATTGTTCGTTAAATTTACTTTTTTCTATTTTGGATTTATTTTAAAAATATTGTAAGAGATTTTCATATATTCAAATAGAGTCTGAGGATTTCTTAGATTCAACTATAAACTAACTCTAAACTCTATTTTGTTAAAATGTAATTTTAGATGACGAAAATCGAGGGTATTTTGTGACTTTTTTCCAATTATTTCGTAAACATTTTTTCTATTACTAGCACTCTTACCCACTGGGTAAATTCACCAAAATTGGAACGAAATCTGTGAATCCAATTTCGAGAAATTACGTCTTCCATATCATTTTTTACATCTTACTATAAAATCGATTTTATGTTTTTGATCGATAAACCACAAACCGGATTTTTTTTTTAAGATGATAATCAAAACGACTTGTTTGTATATATCATCAACATTTAAATAAAATCGTTAGATCTTATTATGAGAAATTGGTTATGTCATATATTACTCTGAGTTTTAAGTTATCGAAAAATCAAAACAACAAGTTTAGAGATTAGGAAAAATCTATATCAAAACCAGGCTCTTCATTTGAGCTGTACATCGACAGATGGACAAGATAGACATATTTACAAAAACTAAATGTATGGGTTCTAGAGACCATGAAACGTACTTTCACTCGAAAAACACGTGCATTTTTTGGAACATCACATATCTTTCTCTATACTACATCTAAGAGAGAATACGGTACCCAATAACAGGACAGAACTGATCCATGCTACCATCCGCTAACTTAAATTTAAAACTGTCAGTATTATGTAAGAATCATATTGCTAGTATCCAAGTCAATATTGTTTTAACTAACAATTGAATTACCTTATATGGTTTCCGCCAGGTGACCTTTTTTTAAACACTAACGCGTTTCAGAGCCTCTGCAACCATCTTCAGAGTTCTATTCACTCCGTTGAGATCGTTAACAACTGGAAGAGAAGTTTAGTTGGTCGTTCAGTAAGTTGTGCGAGTCATGCTTAAAACGATTTATAGATCTCAAACGCTTCAATCGCGTCCATATATTTCCCCTTTCTGCATACATGTAGTGGTTCTAAGTTGGTTTCGAAATCTGTATAAGAGTGCTTGTCGTCAATGAGGTGAATTACAAAATTTGACTTATTGCTGTTGATATTCTTTTTTGGAGGATGTTTTTTAAAATCTTGGCGAAAAGCTCTTCCCGTTTGGCCTATATAGAATTTATTACATTGGTCACATTTCAGTTTATAAATTTCTGTTTTAAGTTGTAGATGTTTTTCATGTTTATGACTGAGCAATTTATTAAAACTGTTGTGGGTTCGAAATGCCATAGTAAGATTGAGTTTAAAAAAAATTATTTGATAATATTGTTGGTAATATATTTCCGTATTCACTTGCTATGAAGGTCTTCTTATCTTTATGTTCCAGTGATCGTCTAATTATTTAACATCGTGATATGTGAATAAATTTAAAACAATACTTTAAAGCTGAAACAATTAATTACATCTTTGTGATTTATAAAAAATTATTAAATAAATATTGAAGTCTTCTATAAAATTTATCTTTACAAGGTAAGGTCGTCAAAGTTATATCTCATATTCTTCTTAAACGTTTTTATATTCATTATAACATATCTAGTACAGGCTATTCAAACCTATACTAGAACTTACTCTTCATGTTTAAATCATTTAAAATAGTTTAAATTATTGATTTAAATTATTATTTATTTCATTGTCAATATATCTGTATTTAATAATTTTAAACTATTGCATATCTAGTACTCCAAAAAGATCAGATATTGAATTTATAAAATCAATGCAATGAAAAAAATATTTACTCATGATGATTGAAGATAAACGGCGATTGAATTTTCATGTATAGGATTATATAATACACAATATTTTGTTTTAGAAAGGTTTTTGAGTCTATGTGAAAAGTTATAAGAAAACTACGGTAAAATGCAGAAACATAAATATGAGTAGTGAAAAACGTGGAGAACGATGTTTTAAAAACTTAGTTTTGTTTCACCTCCATGTATATATCTTGTAATTTTAAATTTTCCAAGGCAGTAATAACAAACCCAATGCTTGTTATTACACGTTATTCATATAATATTTTCCATGCTTCTGGGCATTTTCCATATGATTTACGATGTAACTCTATTAGGTTTACAAGACTAGAGAGCAAGATATATCTTGTATTTTTGTCTATGTCTGTATAACAAGCAGTGTTGCTTTAGTAAGTGCAAATTTTTTATATATATTTTTGTTTTACATACGAACATATATTTAACTTGCAGATCGCTTCAGAAATACTTTCATTGTAAGCTGATCAGCTCAGAAAATGAAATATTTCTTCTTCGCAGATTGCTCAACCTTAACTGTAAATATCAATGATTAACTTAAAGTTGATATTTTAAAATATTAACTTACATTTTTCACTTTAAGCTTTCATTTAAAATAAATTTTCACCAACTTAATTTTATATGACACCATTTATAGAATAAATCGCCGTGGAACATGTTTTTTTTTTATTTATTCAGTTCTAAAGAGAAAATCTAGCATCAAATCAATTTTGTAACAGCGATTTCATTTGTTGGGATTACTAATTAAATATATATATATAATATATATATATATATATATATATATATATATATATAGTTCCTAATTATTTGTAACTTGATTTCTCTTCTAACTAGATTTGATTTTATTCTTGCAAATTTGTAACTTTAGAACACTCGATTTTGCTTTACAAAATAAGTTTATTGTAAACAGCATATTTTTAACTGACAAAACCATTGTTTCGTTATATTAACATATCTCGTTCAGATTTTTTTTTTAATAGAGTAAAAACTTAATAAATTACTTCTACTGTTTAAGGCACATTTAATACATTTTGTTTGTGTATTGTTTTCTCAATTGCATCTTATGTGTGTGTAAATACGAAATAGAAATCGGTAAATAGTATAAAATCTGAAATATATTTAAATAGAATAGAATCTTTAATGTTTCCATATCTTTTAATTTATTTTAATAATAAATTTATATTTAAAAGAATCTGATACTTTGGTTCATTAAACGTAATGCTTGATCGTAAAATATAGATGATTTTTTTAAATAATTATCATGTTTACATTTTACTAAATATATTGAATAAGTAAAATAATACATATTGAACAAATGTTTTTAATTTTACTTATTTATATTTAGAATTTTTTAGAATTAGAAGTACTGACATATAATTTACCTCCTTTTCATTCCTAATTAGAAATGAAAGTTGTGTTAATTTTCAAACACTTTCAGTTTTAATATTTAGGTTATGTTTTACTCCACGTTTTTTTAAAGTTGCTTCCTACCTGTTGAACAGATGACAGTACACAGAGAGATGAAATGTTCCACAGAGACAGTCCCATTTTTTTGTAATAAATGTTAATCATTTAAAATATATTTAAGACTATTTCTTGAGTCAAAAATGGTTCCTTGGATTCACTTTAAAAACGTATATTAAAGAAAATCTAAATTTTTAATAAAGTTTTAATTAATTTCATTCAGTTTCAATAAATAAGTATTTTTATTACTTTTTATCCAAAATAATGAATCCAGTCCTATGACAAAATGACCACCCACTTTTATTTAAAAATTGTACTCATGATCGATTTTTGATTCCAAATTTACTCGCTTTGATTCACTTCACACCAAACGTTATTGTGTCTTAGACAAACAGCGATTGAATTTCCATGTAGGGCTAACAAAGTAGTTTAGAAACTTGAAATTAGTTTATTTTCAAACGATAAAAGCTTCAATGCTGATTCAATGTGAAAACTTTTACGAAAGCTAAAAAAAAAAAAAAAAAAAAAAAAAAAAAAAAAAAAAAAAAAAAAAAAAAAAAAAAAAAAAAAAAAAAACTAACGTGACATCACTCTCTGCTGCACTGCTAATATTTGTGTAAATTTAAATTTTGTGATAAGAATAACAACTCCACGCTCCTTGGTATTTTTCAACATAATTCGTTTAGTATTTTCTAAAGTGTTCAGTTTATTTATGGTAAAATTTGTGTTTAGGCTTACAAGGATTGTAAAAAGGTGTATCTTGTTTAAAAAAAAAATTATGGTAGTCAGTGTAAAAGAAATATTGTATATTTTACGTTGAATATTTGTGTGTTCAGACTTATTTATTTTATATTTAGACTTATTTATGTGACAATCACATTATATTATTTTACATCAGGAAATCTATCTTAAATTCAAATTGAAAAACTTAAGCCAATTTAAATTAAAACATAATGTGTGGGAATCACAGTTTAAAAAATTTAAAAAAATTGAAATACCATATGTTTTATTACTATTATTATTTTCATAAACGAGGCAAATGTATACACGTCTCAGCCTAAATGAGGTAACCAGAAGTAGACATTATGCATTTAAACTTTTTTGCAAACTTACCTACTGGATTAGACTAATACAATTTAACATTTTTTACAATGTCCAAGAAACACACTTTTAGGCATTTCGTTTAGAGGATCTGTTTGTATTACATTGTACATTTTAATCATTGTTTAGAAAATTCACGTTTCCATTCCATATATTTGAGATTAATTGATTTTGACCGTTACCTTGAAGAACCCAAAATTAAAATTCCCATAAATAACAGTTATCTATTTTTTAGAAAATTCACGTATCCATAAGCCAAATTTGGGATTAATTAATTAGCCTCTAACGTAGGAGAAACCAATAATAAAATAGCCATACATAACAAATGTTATGCCTATTTAAAGTTAACAATATATTGTTATGTTGTGGCTTATGTAAATATAATTAGATGAAATAGGCAAGAATTTTTGAAAACATGAGGGACTAATATTTTTAGAATTTTTTTAACTTAGTGTGTCAATATGATTTAATGACATTGAATTTTTAATAAAAGGGGGAAAAAACACTACTTTAACTTCTTCTTTTTATTGATTTTCTACGCATATAGTCACGTTTTATTCAAAATTTGCCTTCAAGTTTTTAAAGTATTCTTGTATGAAGGATGATATTCGTAGAAACAATTATGTAATCATTGTAGTGGCTTAATATGTCTATGTTTACAGTTGTTTCTGAATGTTTTCTAAACATATTTTAAACATTGTAGGAGTATAAGTATGTATTTGTGTCTAGGAAAAATGGAATTTTTAATATTTATTTATTCCTTGTTTGTTTTAAGGTACACATTATTGTTTTTGTTCTGTTGGAGATATCCTTTTAGATGTAGTTTAATTTATGGTAGTCCAAATCTGGGATTGCCACAGGGTTACCTAATTTTCCTTTTAAAAAGATAGAGTTTTATGATATTGTGAAATAAAGTTGATATTATTTTGTTTAACTTTATACAAAATTTTATTTTACCTGAGCAGGCACTCATTCATAGTGAGTAGGGGTGTGTGAAGCCTGAAGGACCCTAGCTTGATCTACAATTACTTTCATGTAGTCTTGGGTTAGATCTCTCTCTTTCGTCTTTTCTATCTCTTAACCAACTCTTGTTCTTTTCCGACACTAACGGTATTATAGTATTCAAGGACTAATTGTCTTATTTCATGTTGTTTTTTTAGGACGATTATGACGAGACTTTTTCGTCTTTAAATTAACGGGTAGCGCTAAATAAATTTAATGTCTCTCCCTAATACACACTAATATTTCCATCTTGATTGGTTGAGTTACTAACATATATTAAGAATAGTTTAATATACAAAGATCAGATGCTGTCTCAATTTGAAAACTTTGTGTTGAGATCTAAGATAAAATTCAGAAACTCAATTTAACGACTTAAGCGGAAGTAAACGACTTTTGAAGAATAATATTTTAAAAAATTTGTTTTGTGTTACTTCCGGAACGATATCTCAAGACAAGAAGAACAATTCAATGCTTGTTATGCACAGTTTGTACGTTTTTCGCATATATTACCATTTTCCACACAACAGTAAGTGATTAATGTTGTCACTTCTTTTTGGTAGTATAAAGCTTGTGAAAAGTGTTCTTTTTTTAATAATGACTATCAGTGTAAGCTGGGTATGTTTTACATTTCAAATTTATGTTATGGAATTTACTGAATAACACAGGTTTAAAACGAATAATATTGATTTCCTGTCACTTTCTTAGATTTTACCTTTAGGGTATGGTACCGGACAATCTTGTTTTAAAATCAATCTATTCATGTTATTTCCCCGTTTGAATAATACGAAATCAAAATTTTAAGAATATAAACGTTACGTAACTTAGTGAAAAATGGTGAAACGTAACCGTATTGTAGCTTCTGAATAGTGTTTCGGAATTCATTATTAATGAATTAGGGAAATTCACATAAGATGAATCTTTTCCTTACATTTGAAAAACTAAAGTATATTTGATTTAAAATATCAATTTTGAATTGTTTTAATCTTTAATACATAAGTTTTAATGAAACATACGGAGTCGTTGATTTTTCGCGTGTAAAAATAAAATAAAAATAAAAATTTATTAAAAAAAATTATTAACGGCTTGGCCGTTTTTAGAGTTTTGTAAGCATATTTTTATAAATTCATCACAAATTAAAAAAAATTGTATATAGTCTTAGTTACCAGAACTTACATAATATTTTTATATAAAAAACAGACACTTTTTCTTTTTTTTTTAACGCTAGAAAACAAATTCAGTATACACAAATTTAATTTTGTTATCCTGAATAATGAAATAATATGTAGTTTTTAGAAGTGTGTATATTTGTTTAAAAAGAAACAAACAGAAAACGTACAAGAAAGAAAAAAAAAAACAGTTAATGAAATCTACTACTCAAAAACAACAGAATTTATGTAAACATTTAATATGTGCGAATTTTACATTTCACATGAAATTTCTATTTAACGATAAAAATGGATACAAAATAAGTGTAACAAATTGAACTAAATTTTAATTGACCGTCTAAAAATAGACATTTTAGAATGAGTAATACCGTTTAGATATTGACTGTTGGTATTGCAAGATTGAACGATTGTATAATGTATAAATTACATTATGGTTCAATCTTTGATTAAATGTGAATTTCCATAAAAAAAAACTAATGCAATTTTTAATTCGTGAACTTTTAATTTTTCTTTCAGTTGGTTAATGTATGTAATCTTTTAGCATTCCTTTTTGAATATATTTTCCATATATTGTGTTAAATAGAGTGGTTACTGGTTGAAATATATATAAAAAAAACATTATACTTAAAAGATATCTGTAGATAAAATAGATATAACGTATCTACATTCAAAATTCGAACACTTAACAGCATTGAAACACAACTTTATTCAGTGACCATGTTTCCATATTTTTAAACTATAAAACATTTAATGTTTCAATTTTAAAACTTACGGAAGCTAAAATTAAACCTAGGAACCCAATTTAAAATCTTTACTTCTTCAAAAGTTAACGAATACTGCACTGGTAAAGATTAATGTTTTCCTACCTTTTTTTAGACATTTCAAGACAAGAATGCTTGTTATGCACCCTTTTCTTTTACCATTACCCAGTCATCTGCAGATGATTTATGGTGCAACTTGTTTTGGCTTGAAAAACTCGTAAAAATGGGTGCGCTTCTTTTATTTATTTATGACAATATAAGAAGCCGTGTATATTTTAGAATGCAAATTTATGTTATTAGACTTTCTAGAATTCTTAAAAATAAACACTATAGTCGTTAGGCTATAGGAATCAAACTTTATATAAAAAGTTAAGGACAAATGTACCTGCCATTGCACCATACGCTCAACATTTTACATGTGACTGAGCTTATCAAACGAGACTTTAGTAATAGGGTTCAATCTATTTAGTAATAGGGAAATGCTTAGCTATTTATATGTGGACGACGTGCCTACTACTCCAACCTATGATGATAAGCAATAAATATTTCCTTCAAAACTAAGCTCCCTGTGGAAATGTCCAAAACAGTACACTTCAATATGAAATCTTGGAAATTTTAATATTAAATATTTTAGCTATACCCGAATTTGTACTGATAATTGAGTTGACATGAAGAAGAGGAAAACGGGAGAAAGGCACTTTTTTAACGAAACAACAGGAAAAGACATCTTCTCTCTTCTTGTTTTTTAAAGGCGAAAAACTTACCTGTCATCAATGTCATATAAAAAAGGAGAGAAAAAAGCACACATAAAAACCCCAAGCCCTCAAATACTCTAATAGCATCATGGTCAGAAGAGAAGAAGAATTTCTTAAGAGATACCTGATGAGAAAGATTAAAAAAGAGATTGATTTTAACACAAGACTACATGAAAAAAGGTGTAGATCCATCTAAGTTCTTTCGGGATTAAAAATCTGGTACTCAATAAAATGGGCCATGATGGTAACGGTAAATGATATTATATAACGTTACTTATTTAACGGTTATTTCAACTTAATTAAAGGATATAATTTTCTTGGGGATTAAACTTAAAATTATTTTCAAACCTCGGCCTAATCCGTGAGCCTAACTTACATCGAATTCGTGAGCTGAGAAACATTATTTTCAACTCTAGAGCAGTAATTTGTCTTTGTTCAAATATATTTTTCTACTTTCTAAAAATGATTTTTAACAAAACATTATCACTCTTTTTCCTTTTAGAATAACTCTGAAATATAAAAAAAAAAACTTTCTCAATGTTATAGAACCTTATTTAACAGTTTTAAAAACATATGTTTTATTCTGACCCAGTTTAATACAGTCATTTGTTAAAACAATATCTATGAGGTTGTTTCTAAAAGAATCAGAGTGAGTAACTTACCAAACCAATCCTGTTTCTAATTATTGCAAACAACTCTTATCTGACAACACACATTGCTTTCCCACATTCCAGCAATAGCTGCATACAAACGGCATAACCGATTAATCATGCAAACATGATCTGTCAGAGGTTATGAATATTTACTGCAATTACTTTTTTACAAATTTCAGTTCTACGTATTGCATTTTGCATTTTCTATCAAAGTCGAAGATTAAAGGACACTTTTTATTATCGAAATGTAAAAATAAACTGATAAGCCGGATTAGTATTTTGTCAATATTACCTAATAATATATTTATGAACGAGCTCATTTATGTTGATGAATCTTCAAAACAACGCCTTTATCTTTACAAAAGCTGCGATAAGAAACGTTGGTAATCAGACGAGGAGAGAGAGAGAGAGAGAGAGAGAGAGAGAGAGAGAGAGAGAGAGAGAGAGAGAGAGAGAGAGAGAGAGAGAGAGAGAGAGAGAGAGAGAGAGAGAGAGAGAGAGAGAGAGAGAGAGAGAGAGAGAGAGAGAGAGAGAGAGAGAGAGAGAGAGAGAGAGAGAGAGAGAGAGAGAGAGAGAGAGAGAGAGAGAGAGAGAACGATCACAGCTACCTTTCCGGGCATACTCACTCGTCCTGTAAAGTACTTCTGGGGATGTTGTCCCTTGTGGGATATCCCCACAAGGGCAAGCGGCCTAAATCAAGTTTATATGTAATATACATATACTTTTAAGCATATTAGATCGAAAATAAAAATATTTTTAAATATCCCCTAAAATAGCTTTTGGGACGACAGCTTTAGTTTTGAAGAGAGGCCACCAGGGCTGCGCTGAACGCAATACTCTCTCCTATAGAAGAGATTCGGTCTTTTGCCCTAAAGGTGACTTATGGGGCTCTTGAGTATGATTGGTCCATTCAAATTCGAGAGAAAAGAGCAAGTTGGTTAATGCCTTTGTGAGGATACCAAAATATTTGTATGTAGACTGCAACAAACGTCACTATGCCTTTGGGGACATTGTTGCCAGATGGAACAGATCCAGTGTTGCCGTCAATTGCACCTTTCATAAACTTGGAGTTCAGTCCGTTTGTCCATTTCAATTTCTTAGATGTGGTTGTATACTTGTTGCTTCTTTGCGTTATTTGAATGTGTGCAATATATTATAAATTACATAAGTTATTCGCCATTCTAAATAATTACTCCATTTAAAGAGTTCTACCTTTTATATGAAATGGAAAAACTATTTATATGTTTTGACTACGTCGAAAAGTGTTTGTATATCAGATATAAATTTGTCTCAGATTTTTTAATAAAATATATCACTAGTTTTAAAGAAGAAAATTATCTTTATTAAAATTTTGTTACATATTTTATGTATGAATTAATCAATTTCGAAAGGTTACGTAGTAATTTATCTAGGAGACCAATTTATATTGGAAACTTTGGTTACAAAATGAAATGAAATAAAAGATGTATTACAAATCCATAATATGGAATAGTTTTGGGTTTTTGGAATAGTAATATATTACTGTTCATATTCTTCCCAGAAACAATGTACAGTTTTATTAAAAATAATAATTGTTTTAGAGTAAATTCAACAATCAATACATTTTACTTAGTACACCTTATTATAAAATTGCATTAGTTTTAATTCAACCCATCCTACTTTTACTCCTTATTTCTAAACATCCAATGAAAATGAAAATGTATTTCATTTATATTTTTAAATGATATATGAAATGTTTTTTATTCCCAGTTATTCTTCACAAGTGGTAATAGAATGTACAAATTCTCTGATTCAAAAAATGTGATGTATTTTTACTTTATACAATTAAATATTATACAGTTCAATTGGCAATGACAATAGAGGGTTGAGATGTTATTTCAAGGTTTAGAATGGAAAATTTTATAAATATGTTACACAATTATAACATAGGCCTATATCATGTTTATTTATAAAAATAAATATAGTCTATAGTTCAATAGTATACTGGATTCTTTTTATTGTTTGTTTTTAGTTATTATGGGGTTGTTATGCAACAAGGCATGGTTAATCATGTATAACTTGTGTTAACAACTGTTGATGGAATTTAATTGTGAATTCAAAAATGTTTTGATATTTCAAATCCGTTCAGTGGTTTTCGAGATACAAATGATTTAATAAAGTCGTGTCATCGCATTTCAATAAAATGCAAACACTAATGTACGCGGGTTTTTAAATTGTATATATTTTGGGAACCGTTGAACGGATGTTGACTATCTAAAAAAATTTGAATTCACAATTAAATTGTCTATAAATTGGTGTATCAGAATATTACTACAGCGATTAATAAACCAACAAAAATAGCAGTAACGTACTCAACAAAAATTGATATATATTTTTAACCGTTTGATGGATTTTTGTTTTGAAAAAATATTTGAATTCACAATAAAATTACCTATAAAATCATTATGAGTAGGCTACTTGTTGTTAGGTTAATTTGTATTAAAAACCATGATGAATTGTATATAATTCGTTTTAAGTATACATTGGCGTAAATTAATTCAAATAGTTAAACTATAATTGTCCGTATAAAATTGACAATTTATAGTACATTTTATGAGGAATCCGAATCCGTTTTAAAAAATAACTTCCGATAATTAGTTTTCGATATATAAGCGTTTTTGTACTATCGCCTACCCAATTTTTATACTCTCTGTACGAAAATCAAAACCGAGTACGCGGGTTTACTAAATTGTGTTTATTTCTAGAACCGTGGAACGGATGTTAATTACCTTAAGAAAATTGAATTCACAATTAAATTTTCTATAAATTGGTATATCAGAATATTACCACAGAGATTAATAAACGTGTGTAATAAACCAATAAACATAGCAGTATTTAGAAATCGTTTATAATTTTGAGCGATTACTATTAACGTTTATAAATCAAAAAACATTTTATATATCATTTTCAAATTTTTGTAGGTTTTTTATATAGTCATATAGAATATTTCCTGAAAATGTTAACAAAATATATAAATAAAAAGACTAGGCCTATACAAGTTATAATTTGACGCTATTTTCAACCAAACCGATAGATGTAAACTGTTGTAAATTGTTTAATTATAATTATACTATTAGCATAGATCTGATAGTTTATAGAAAATTTAATTGTGAATTCAAAATTTTTTTGATATTTCAAATCCGTTCGGTAGTTTTCGAGATACAAATGATTTAATAAAGGCGTGTCATTGCATTTCAATAAAATTCAAACGCTAATGTACACGGGTTTACTAAATTGTGTTTATTTCGAGAACCGTAGAATGGATGTTAATTATCTAAAGAAAATTGAATTCACAATTAAATTTTCTATAAATTGGTATATCATATTACTACAGCGATTAATAAACGTATGTAATAAACCAATAATAATAGCAATATTTAGAAATCGGTTACTATTTTGCTATAAACGTTCATAAATCAAAAAAATATGTATATATCATTTTCAAATTGTTGTATGATTTTTTATATAGTCATAAAGAACATTTCCTGAAAATTTTAATAAAATCTTTATTTAATATAATCTTTATAACGAAAATTCGTTATCAAACTTCTTAAGAGTTTGAAAAAAATAATAAGTAGCGGTCCTATGATATGTACAAAACGCCGACCGCAATACAGACCGGTGTCGTATACAGCTAAAAAAAACTGTTTTTTCAGAGCTCGTTGATTCGACAGAAAAACTGTTGCGAGATTCGTCTGTCTATGGAAGTAAGGAAGGACAAAATTCTGCTGGAAGGACAAATCTAAAACAAACATCTCTGGTCGGAAATTAATCAAAATAGGCCAAAAATAGTCTTCAGATAGTATGTAGACGATACTATAGTACTTTTCTATGGCAACAATAGATAATTAAAAACTCTGATTAACTTCGTAAACACAATGCATCCAAAACTCCAATTCACGGTTGAAGTGAAACAAATAACAATTTAAACTTTTTAGACCTATCAATTTCAAAAATAAACAATAGTGTTAAGTTCAACATCTATAGAAAACCTACCACAACAAACCAGACTATACACGCTTCTTCCCATCATCCATGTCATATAAAAATGGCAGCTTACAATAATTTCGTTAACAGGCTAGCCTCAGTACCTCTAGACAAGAAGAAGTATGAACAGGAAGTAAACATAATTAAACCCATCGCAGTATACAATTGGTACAAGAGCTCAGATATCGACCAACTCATCAGGTAACATACAAATAAGAAACCCATTATTAAAAAGAAAAAGCAAACTTACGTCTCCACAGAATATGGATCAGCATTGAGTCATACTCCAAAACGTAGACTGGATAAAGAGAGCGTAACCGTTGCTTTCAATACCTCAAACAAACTATACTATTTTTTAAATAACCCAAAAAAAGACATACATAATGACAAACACGATAAGACTGCCACATACAATATCACTTGTTATAGGCCTACAGTAATGAATGTCCGAATTTTTATATAGGACAGACTGCCCGCTCTTTCAACAAAAGTTTTAAGGAACACTTCCCTAAGAGGACTTCATATACAAACTCTGCTTTTGGTGAACATCTTATCAACAAAAACGATAAATACACAGATATCTAACCTAACATGGAGATATTGCAACAAAAGTTTGGTGTCAATTCCCAAACACGGTTACGGCTTGCCAACGTCAAAGCAAGTGCCAATTCACTCAAATATCAGCCACAAAAATATTCCCGAATTAAATATACCAACAAATAAAATAAAACGTCAATTATTGAATATATTTGGTCACATTTTCTAAAAATTAAATTAAATTCTTGGTATCTTTTAAAATTTTTAAAGTTATTACTAGAAACATGTAGTTATAATCACTGATCATACCTGAACAAAGGCTACATAATGAAACAATGGTAGGCCTATCAGTCGTGAAATTAAATTCAAGTTCGGGATGTTGGGGTATTCGGTAACGTAGGCTACTCAACATTATTTATATATATTTTTAACCGTTTGATGGATTTTTGTTTTGAAAAAATATTTGAATTCACAATAAAATTTTCTATAAAATCTTTATTAGTAGGCTACTAGTTGTTAGGTTAACTTGTATTAAAAACCATGATGAATTGTATATTTTAAATATGCATTGGCGTAAATTAATTCAAAAAGTTAAACTATAATTGTCCGTACATATAAACATAAAATTTATAATTTATAGTATTTTTTATGAGGAATCCAAATCCGTTTTAAAAAATAAGCGTTTTTGTACTATCGCGTACCCAATTTGTATACTCTCTGTACGAAAATCAAAACAGAATACGTTGGTTTACTAAATTGTGTTTATTTCGAGAACCGTTAAACGGATGTTAATTATCTAAAAAAAAATTGAATTCACAATTCTATACATTTTATATAATTTGGTATATCAGAATATAACTACAGCGATTAATAAACGTATGTAGCCTAATAAACCAATAAAAATAGCAGTATTTAGAAATCGTTTACATTTTTGCTATACACGTTCATAAATCAAAACATTGTGTATATATCATTTTCAAATTTTTGTATGATTTTTATATAGTCATATAGAACATTTCCTGAAAATTTTAACAAAATCTATAAATAAATAGACTAGGCCTATACAAGTTATAATTTGACACTATTTTCAACCAGACCGATAGCGGTAAATGGTTGTAAATTGTTTAATTATTATTAGTCTAGATATGATAGTTATAGAAGTCTAGCTTTGATAGTTTATAGAAAATTTAATTGTGAATTCAAAAATGTTTTGATATTTCAAATCCGTTGGGTGGTTTTCGAGATGCAAATGATTTAAAAAAGGCGTATCGTCGCATTTCAATAAAGTTCACAAAAAGTTTAGGTTACTTTATTTATTTGAAAATTTATTTATATATTTTATGAAATTTATTTCAATGTTGTTTTGAAGAAATTTGTTTTTTCGTTGTAAAGTAATTAAATTTTATTGTATCTTGATGAAATTTTCACAACATGTAGGCCTACGTATATATTTTGTTGTCATAATTATTAAATTTTATTTAATTTTGTTAATTAGTTAAGAGAAATTGTTTTTTTTTGTTGTAAATCAATAAAATTTTACTATATCTTGATGATTTTTTCACAAAATGTGTATAAATATATTAGTAAGAAGTGTGGTAAATTTTGTTTAAATCTCTCAATTCGTTTAAAAAATATATATCGAAATAGACGATGATTTGTATATATATATATATATATATATATATATATATATATATATATATATATATATATATATATATATATATATATATATATTTAAACGAATAAACAGATTTAAATAAATTTTAACACATCTATTAATTAATATTTGTACACATTTGGTGAAAATTTCATCAAGATACAATAAAATTTAATTACTTTACAACGAAAAAACTAATTTCTTCGCTACTTTTAACAACATTGAAGTAGATTTTAACAAGTAACCTAAACTTTTTGTGAAATAATGACAAATTTGTACATGGTTTTATTAAATTGTTACTAAAAATCCCCATAAGAAATACATAGTAAAATATATTTGTTGGTATATTTTTTTGGTTAATATACATTTAAGTTTGATTTGTCTCTCAGTGCAAAGCCGGATCGGGCCAGCTATATATACTATGTGGGCCATTCCGATCCCACAGAAACTAAAGACGCACGATGGGTATTTCGAGCAAAAAAAACTGCGAAAATTGATAACGCAAACCATCATGACGAGATGAACGCCACAGCATTTGAAGAGTGGTTCTCAGGAATTCTGCATTTACTTCCACCTGACAGCGTCATTGTTATGGATAATGCGTCATACCACAGTCAGACAGTTAATAAAATCCCAAAAATGAGTTGGAAGAAGATTCACATCCAAGAATGGCTCACAGACAACGGCGTGAATTTCAATCCGAAGAACGTGAAGGCAGAGCTCCTAGAACTCATCCCTATTCACTTGAAATTACAGGCCAAGGTTTATAAAATCGACAAAATGGCTGAGGAGTGTGGTCACACAGTGCTGCGGTTGCCCCCTTACCATTGTGACCTGAACCCCATCGAGCTGGTGTGGGCCACAGTGAAAAATGAAGTTGCGAAGAAGAATGCTGATTATTCTCTGAATACCGTAGAAGTTCTGTTACACAATGCATTGAACAATATTTCTTCGGAGGATTGGAGTAAGTGCGTCACTCACGTGAAGAAAGTTGAGGACATGATGTGGGAGGTGGATGCCATCAGCGATGATTTGCACGACAGGATCATAGTGTTGGATGCTGGGAACGACGACGACACAGAAGATGAAGACTCCCACAGTGACCAGATTGAAGTAAGTGATGATTCATCTGATGATTTGGCTATTCCTCTCTAAGGAAATACTGTATTATTGTTAGTTATACGTACGTGTACTTTATTTATAGTATAGGCATAGTACGAGTGTTTTATTTGTTTATATTAAGTGTGATTTCCTTTACCTTTATGGGCATTAATAGTAATTTTAATTAATTTAATAACAATTAATATAATTTAGTAAATAATGTTATTTTTTCTTCAATAATACAGTTTAATATTTGTGTAACTTTGTCTTGCCAAACATTTGAGGACTAATGTTATAACACAGTAAAGCAAGAGAATTATGTTATTTAGCTGATGATTTGGCTCTTCCTCTGTAAGGAAATGCTGTACAGTATTATTATTAGTTTTTAAGTTTAGGCATACGTACAATTTATTTTACTTGTTTATACTAAGCTTGATTCCTTTGCCTTCATGGGGAACAATATTAATTTTAATTAAATGATTTAATTTGGTTAATTATTTAATTATATTTATTTATTTTATTTTAGTGTTTATAAATTGTACATATTTTCTGAAATAAAAATGTTTCGTCTGATATACGGAAGTTTTATTAATACAGTAAACCATTTATAACTTCACTAATCACTCTGTGTTTGTCACAGATGACCGATTCCTTTGAAATTTGGTATCTAAATAATCAGAAAATTGCAATGTAACACGTGTTATCATTTGTTTTTCGGAATTTAAGGAAGGAGGAAAAGTTGCATATCGTTACTGGAGTCATTAGTTATGATTCACTGACCCCAGCCAGTGGCTACTTAACGCGGCCGAGTCGCACAATAGTCACCAAGGGTAGGCGATTAGTGCGGTCGACTGGGTTTCCGCCTCAAGCTGACTTGAATTTTACTATAGTAAACTATATAATATTACTATGGCAGATAATTTTAGAAAAGTAAAAATCACTTCCGTCAGTAAGAAAAGTGTCAGTGGACTTTGGACCCATGAAAAGGACCATCTGTAAGTTGTCTAAACCATAAAGTTCTACTTGTTTACAATTATTTTACTTACAAACAACCCGCCGTGTAATAAATAACTTTCTCTGTAGACATATTTTTGAGTTCTAAGTCCAAGCTATTGTAATTTATTCAGGTAACACACACCCACTTGAACCTGTTTAAACCCCAGTCCTCGCTTCCGCCTTCAGTTAATTCAATATTGTGTCTCATTTATGCATCTCCACTATAGGAAATTAACATTCTTTTCATGATCGTAATTTGGAAATTTCCATCGAATATTTGAAAAGTACAGTAAATGAAAAAATTAGAAGAAAGATACCAAACACGACATAATTTGGTAAAAAAATCATACAATATAGGCGCAGCCTGTTTGTGTGCAGTAACAATCGAGTTGGTTTTTGGTAACGATATTAAATTAAATTTTGTCAAAAATGTATACATAACAATAGTCGTAGTACGCCTAATGTTTAAGTTTTTTCTTATTTCTTAAGTGTATTGACAAATCAAACCTAGCATCCCTTGTGCATTTACGACCTACCAGTAGCCGACCAAGCCCTTAGTCCCAACCTTTTGTTTGTTAATGGGGGGTAATAAACATGACAGAAATTGTGTGGTAAAGTTAACAGCACTTTGATTTTTTATACAAATTAATTGTATTTAGAGCTGTTAACGAATTATAAAGCCAGTTGTAGTTATTTTTTACGTTCCTAATAAGTAGGCCTATACTTAAAAGAGTTGATTTTATTATCAGTTTGTACGAATGTATTATTATTATTTTTGTTAACTTCTTTACTGTATTCCAATTAGACTAATAAAGTCAGAAGAGATAGTTACACGCAGCAAAAAAAAAACTTTAGTAACTAGGTTTGAACCTACGCAACTAAGTTGTAGGTCCATCTGTAACCTACCAGAATAGACGAATAGGGTTAATCGTAAGTTTCTTAATGCTGAACATTTGATTTTTTTTAACCTTTTGGTTAGTCATATCTTCAAAGAATTAAAAATGGCAGCAAAAATAAAAGTAAAGAACGACTTAACGTTTTTATGACCCATTTAAAAAAAATGTTTACTATGTTTTTAATGGGAAACCATAAAAATATTACGCTACCGTTTTCGCGTCTCGAGATCTGATTCAAATTACAGTATTTGTATAGGAATTTCTGTTTTAATTCTAACTTATAATTATTTTTATTTCTATGTTATATTTTTCTGTGTAAAACTTGAGCAGTAGCCTACTAATAATAAAAGTTACAAGGTATTAATTCATAGACAAAATGTATTTTACCTCAGTTACATTTTGAGAAGAATATGTTTATTTAATTTGCATGTGTCCCGTTGAAAATATAACTTTTTTTGGTTGTAGTTTGAATAATATAATGTTCCTGGATGAGAGTGGGAAGTAACAAATCTAATTTAAATGTTCATACCGATAATTATAAAATGAAATAAATAAAATTGTATGTTCGAGTATCGCGGTGTCTTGATTCATAATTTTAAAATGCTCTAAAATGGTGGTGGTAAAACGAAACACAATAATTACAAAGAATTCACACAAACATTGTTAGTGAGTTTTTCAGGATTATTTCCATTTAACATTCCTTTGAAGCTTCCTTGTATCAACCAGGCGTTTTTGTTATACATTATTAGTTTTGTTTCCGAAGTAATAATTTAAAACTTGACTTATCAAAAAGTTTGTAAATTTGTTAGTATACTGTTATTTTCATTTACTACAATTTACTTTATAAATTACAATCTATTTAACAAATATGAAACATAATTTAATTTAATCAATCACTTAACGAATAACAACAAAAATATAAACATAATGACATGCAATAAAATGTAAACGTGGGACAAATAATACATCCCCGTATCATACGTTTTACCCCCATATCACTATTACTACATGGATTGCAGGAAAATAATTTTTTAAAGGAAGATGTAGAGGAGACACCCATCCTTAACTCTCTACATGTGCTGCACTTCCCAAAGGAGTTGAGGCTAGAGATGCTTCTATAGACGGTCCTCGTCTTTGATGAAGTAAGGGGGTACAATATATTTCTTGAAGTCGTAATACATTTCAACCCCACTACTACATTAAAGAAACAGGCAACCTGGCTAAGATAATCCTGGCCTTTTACCAAAGACATAGAAATAAGCTAGTCAGAAATAAGAAGTACGCAAAACGTCTTATAAGATGAAGTGTCTAGAGGGTAAAACCCGCTTCTAAGCATAGTAATAAAAAAATAGGTTCAAAAAACCAGTGTAAAAATTATTTTAAACTAATTTGCCCTGCTGGGTATAACTCCTTAATTGACCAATACAATTTAACAACAGGCTTAAAAAAAAACAACTTTTGGACATTAGATTTAGAGGATCTTCTTGTATGGTTTAGCTGGTAATTAACATGTGAACATCAATTTGTTTGATGTTGGTGTGATGTTACCGACTAAGAATGATGAAATCTTAGTCAGAAATTAGAGTTTTTAAATTAAATATTGAAACATTTTATTGTTTTACATGTATCAACAACTACTGTAAAGTTTATTTTAGGATAAAATAACTTATTAGTTAAAAGTTCTTGAAATTGTAGTACAAAGTATTCTGCGCTTCCATGAAAGTTGTATTTGTGTCAATGTGAAAACTTTAGGATATTACATTGGACATTATTTTTAATGCTTGTTGTTTACAATCATGTTCCACATACAACGAAATCAAAAATAGTTTATTAAACTTTTGATGTGTTTTATTGTCGTATCGATATTGATTTATAACATCGTTGCATATTAACATATTCAATGATATGAATGATCATTCGTTTTATATTCAAATCACAACTTAACATTTTCATAGTTAAAATGTTCAATGCAAATTTGCGAATAGTTATTCATGTTGTCTGTTCAATGTTTTACACAAACTTTCCTATTCATGTGTATGGACAAAACCAAAAAACGAATATGTACAGTATGTGTCGGAAGTCGCACTCCATAGAGATAGATTAATAAAATTTGATTTATTACACACAAAATCTTATATAAATCGAATGAATCTTAACTACCGTCGCGTTTTTTGTTTGTTTGTTTGGTTTCCAAACGAACCGTAATTTTTCTCATGTGGTTTTGGATTTTATAAATCTTCACCTTTCACCACAATTTGATCGACATTAAATTTTTCTGTATGCGGGATGTTTTTATAGTTTATTTTCCCTTTAAACCAATAACTACCGAACTTATTTTTACCAATTTATTTTATTTGGGAATTTAGAGCTTACTTTTCATCTAAATTTGGTAAAAATTCATTGCGCCAATTTTAAGTACTTTATCTCATAGCAGTTATATATTAAATTTTTAGTTTCTTGATACTTGATTTTGTATAAGAGTTTGAAAAATGTTGCGCACTGTTGATTATCTGTGGGAAATTTGAGGTTTCTTGTCCAATAGTTATTGCAGAAATAATTATAAAAGTAAATTTACAAAAGACACACTGCAACCTGTTCAAGAATTAAAAAGCTGCGATTTTTTTTTTTTTTTTTTTTTTTTTTTTTTTTTTTTTTTTTAAGGATTTAATGAACATACCACTTAATGAATAATGTCAAATGTAAACAAATAGTTGAATAGTAAAACAGATTTCTTATAAGTTATTGAAGAATAAAATTATGTACTTTTATCCAATTAATTCTCCACAAGAAGTGATCAAAAGGTCACGAGCTTATCCCTTGAAAGGAAGTGAAGGACAAAAAGTATTCACCCGATAAGAGCGTTAGGTAACTAACCCTCTGGCATCATATTCATTTAAATTTATTGAGGAATAATAAATTGTTTTCCGTTTAATTTGCCATATGGAGTGATAAAAAGATCGTTTTTTAGTGTCTTTAGAGAAAGGAGAGAAGTTGGGGTATCCGTTAAAACCGTTAGATAACTACTCCACTGGCATCATATTTATTTAAATTTATTGAGTATATTTTTTATTATTTTCCTGGTAATTCTCCATAAAGTGTGATCAAATGTTCACACACTAATTCCGTGAGAGAAAGGATAAAAGTTTGTTCATACGATAAAACGGAAAGATAAAACTACCCCGTTGGAATAATATTCATTTTAAGTTCTTGAAAAATAAGTAATCGTTTCCCAGTTAATTCGCCACAAGGAGTGATAAAAAGGCAATTTTCTACTGTGTTTAGAGTAAAGAGAAATGGTTGTTTAGCCGTTAAAACTATAAGGTAACTAATTCGTTGCCATCAAATTCGTTTTAAATTATTGGATATAATTAATTGTTTTTTCCGGTTATTTCTCCATAAGGAGTGATCAAATAATCACTCATTAATTACGTGAGAGAAAGGATAAAACGGTTGTTCACAACACAAAACGATTAGAGAACTACCCCTTTGGTATCACATTCATTTTAATTTATTGAAGTTTAATTATTTTTTCTTTTGCTACAAATAGTGATAAAAAAGAGATTTGGTCCTCTCTTGAGAGAAAGGAGAAAATGTTGTTCACCCAATAAACTACTCAGTTTGAACACAACAAATGTTGATTTAGTTAACACTGGCGTGACCTCTATTGAACTTGCGATATTGATGTTTGCAATAATCTGTAGTTCCGTCAATCCAAGTTTCCTAAGTTTGTATATAGTCTAAATTAATTATGCTGACAGCTCAATCTTAAGCCCTGGGTTCTTTTTTGATTACATCGTTTAGTTTTATTTTCCAAGGCCCAAGATTAATAAGCTATATTGGCTTTTTTATTTTTCACTTGATAACGGAAGTTGATTCATACTCTCGAAACGCCCATTATTTAGTTTACAAATGATATCAAATGTCAGATTAAACATATACGAATAACGCGAATGTTTATTATACTTTTATCTACTCCGTGGTGTATTGATTCAGTTTATCCTTACTGGCGCACTACTTCTGGTTCAACCTGTACTTTGATAGTTGGTAGATAGAAACTCTATCCCTTGCAATTGTTCACGTTTTAATCGAAATTTGTTTAGTACTTGACTATGCTCAACTTTCCGCATCGCTTATCAAAACCCCTGCTTGCTTCGCTCGTATAACTCTGCCTTAGTAAATGAGATAGGTGTTTACTTTAAAATAGGATCTCAAATAACTTAATTTGTTTAGAAAATTTGTTCTAAGCGTACTTTACACCGATTGAAATAGGCTTTATAATGTTGACAGTCTGAATTCATTTTTGCAATTTTAGATTCAGAAAAGGAGGAGAAATGGAACTTTGAACTACTTTATTTATTGATTTTGCAGGAATTTTGGTGTTAAAATTCCTAATTGTGTAATTTTCATTCAGTGTTATTATTTCGACCTTTCAAAATGGCGACTTTTCAAAAACCAATAACTCTGAAACTGTAAAAATGTTTTGAATTTTTGAAACGTTCGACATTTTGAAATGGTTGAAGTAATAACATTGGAAAAATTACACAATTAGACATTAATAATTGATGTTAAAAGACATTATGATGTATATAACTATTTTAACAATTTTCTTCAAAGAATTTTTGAACACTCTGTTGAACAATTCATTTTCTTATATTTTTTTTATAAACTATAGAATATAATTGGAAATGTTAACAGGTTCAAAACAAACAAGTTTACAAATCTAATAAGAAGGATGTGTCATCTGTAGTGATACAAAAGAAAAAACATGACATCTGTAACGTAAGATAGAAAAACATCATTGGTAAGTGAAAATTATTGTTTATAGGTGTTTTTAGATATACATGTAAGACATATCTCCTACTTGTTAAATGTTTCAGATATGAATTACGAACTTTTTTAGTATATGTCAAATTGAAGATATAAAAATGGTACATTGCAATTTTGACATATATTTATTGAACTTTTTTCTTTGGGAAGATGGTAAGCGATATGTTCTATTTTTATTCCGAAAGCCTACTTTTTAACAAAATTGATAAAAACTGTAACTTATAACTAAATTTGTGAAAATCATTAAAAAATTGTGCTTGTCTTATCCTACTTTGATGCCACTAGTTTATCTTTTGCTTTGGTGTGTAATAAGTTCCGGGCTCAACTACGACGAAAGCTCACAAAGTTACGGTGTTGATGTACCATCGTGGGACCAGGATTACGATTAAAAAAAAAATTTATGAAGGTCAGAATTACGGGGATGGGAATTCGATGTGCTGACCACAAATTACCATTTATAAAAGCAGCATAGTAAGCCAAGGCGCTTCAGAAGCAGTTGGACTATAGTACTATTGTTATTATTAATGTATAGTATTTACAAATAAATTTTGAGTTACCCGATAATTTAAAAAAAGCATCTGGATAGAGAGCCAAATGTTATACCAACGTAACAAAATGTATCCAATGGTTTAATCTTCAGCTCAATAAGCACAGAAATGATGACATAAATTAAAAAAAATTCTCACGAGAATTCCGTTTGTAATACTTACTTTGAATTCATTTAACTTAAATTGAATAGTTATAGTATTTTGAGTTCAGGTCCAGAATGCGCTAGTGTAGAAAGAATTGACAAGATGGTGTTTTTGAAGTTATCAGAAATGAGCCGTTAGAGGGCAGCACTGAAGTTTCAATTTTTGTAGCTTCACATCATACTATGAAGGTGGGTAATCTAGTATGTAAAATCAGTGGTTTTCACATCGGTAAAATTGTTTAAAATGTGTCACATTAAAAACTATCTGAAATGTTCTAGTTTTAGGTTCAAAATCCGATAAATATTTGGCTGGTATGAAATAACGAATTTCGTTTTTTACCATAAGTTGTTCACATTGTTCGGAAGTTTTAACCGTACGTCAACCCTTCCTGTAGATGTTTGCTTCTTCATGTTTACAGCTGGTAGCTTTCTTGCAAGAAATGCATAAAAACCTTATCATGCACTAGTACGGTAGTTTTTAGAAATAAACATTAAATAAAATCAAAACCTAATATTGGATACATCCTATTATGGATGCAGACTATGAATTTCACTAATTTTAAATATCTATATAATGTAAAATACCTCCATATATTTTTTTTGTTATTATAAATTAACCACATAGGAAAATCTTTTTTATGTAAAAAAAATGCATTATTTACCTTTATTTTTGTAAATCACTTAACTGTTATTTTTTTAGATGATCTTTTAAGTTTGTATATAAGATATTGAAATAGAAACCCTAGTTGGCTTATATCTCTCTTATCAGCTGTATTATACTACACAAGACTCTTTGAATAGTAAATATTTTACAATTGACCTTGGACTCTTTAGGGATAACGTTCTAGTTCAGAACAGATTGCTAATTATTTTATAAAACTGCTTTTCCATAGTTTTTTTGCTTTTTATTATGAATTGTTTTTTCATTAACGAAACAATTTTTTTTAAACCAAATGTTTATTCCTATAACGGTTCAAGATATCTTTCTTCAATTAAAATGAACAAACTTTCTCGATTTATCTGTGTCAAAGTGGTTTATAAATCAAATTATCTGTTCCTCCCCTCTCTGAAATATAATATGAAATATGAAACAAGGTTTTTACAAAATAGTAGGATAAGTATGGCAGTATCGTATGAATATGCAAGACAAAAAAAAAAGTAAGGTAGTATTGAAGAAGATAAGGAAACGATTAAGCAAAAATACCAATTCGGTCTCGAGTTAGATGGTGTTCTAAGGAAGATTTGTTTCACTGGACTACGTATGATTCAAATCTTTGGCAGATAAACCCCAGCCAAATATTAACTATCTACCGAATATAGCTGCAGGTATGTAAAATACAACTCACGTCCTTAAGTAACTCCCGAAGTCGTTCCAGACGGTCGTCTTGTCCTCGTGTGGGGAGATACCTAGCTTCCACTGCTAGTACTGATAGAAACAGGATAATGGCGAAGGTAGCTGCAAGAACTTGACGGAAACTCATCTGAAAAACAATAAGAAACATCTGAATAATTATTGTCAACTGTCGTAGAAATTACGAATTGTGAAAGACATCATACATTAGAAGAAGTCCTCTAATTTAAATTACAATTTTTTGATAAGAAATTTAATAAAGAAAATTGTTAGAACATTGTGAGAGTCTTAACGATAAGTTCTGATGTTGGTGTGATTTTAATGATAACATCTATGGCAGGGAAAATCTAAATACAATTTTTTGAATTTAAAAACTTTGAAAACAATTTTATAAAAATTACACATACAGAAATTGGTATTTATTTATTAGTTATATTAGTCTAATATTTACTTGATATAATGAATTCACATATTAATAAATATTATATTTATCGGCAGGCTAGCTGATGCTTAGGGGTCACAGTTAACAGTTTGGGACCCCTTGATGCCAATCGTTTTTGGAATGCAGCTGCTTGTAGCAAGGGTTTTAGTTGTGAATGTCTTTACTGCTGACATATGATTAATAACGCAACGTGTACGTATGCCTTCTCAGCTGTTGAGAGATGAAAAACTACAGTAAATTGCCCTGGAAAATCTCGACAGGACATCGAGTCCTCTTCATTTATTTAGTTTAATTTCATTTAGTTGGATTATTCTAAATTATTAGGTAGGGCTAAGTTTTGGGTAACAGAGTTCCAGGATTATCGGGAAGGCATATTGAATATTTCCGATCTCAGTAGTCGAGATGGGCGACGTAAAAGGTGATTGAATTTAGACCACCTTTAATACATTTGCGTTATGTGCAGTTACTTTTGTAATTAGTACGTAAATCCTTTATATTTAATTAATTACAATTAACTCGTTAAGTGATGGTTACCTAGTGTAGTGTTTCGTCTGATGGGATTAAGCGATGTATTGCCTCAGATTTACTTAATTTTTAGTTAACCGAAGTTAAAACACACCTCCTGATATTAAGTGATTGCAATTATTCTAACAACCGAAATTCATCACAGCTGTTGTGCTTAGAGGTATTAGAAACAAATTATTATATAACTAAATCTTTACCTGACGGAAGATTAGTATATCAATGAGCTTCGTTTGTTAGCAGGAAAATGTATTGATCAAAAGAATGTCCGGAAATAGAAAAAGTATGAGAATAATCCGTAATTTTTCGAAATGTTTAAAGAAAGACAGCAACAATTAAACGATTGACTAGGAAAATTAGAAAACAGATACACAAGGTTGGATATTATAAATAAGTCTCAACTCTAAAATAAACTAATTTTCTTCTACATCAGAAGGCTTAAATAAACTTTTGTAAATAAATGCAGTGTTATTAGCGCAATATTTAAAGCAAGATGTACAATGTTACCCATATGCAGTAAACCAGATAACAAAGAAAATGCAATATAGTGTTTTGTCTGTAATTCTTGATACGAGAAAAACATTGTATACTATTGGGTATTGGGTAAATATTTAGCTAAAATGAATTTTAAAAGGTTATTTTAGAATTCGCGCGGAACAACAAATGATAAATGTATTAGAGAGAAATTTTGAATATTTTAAGAAGAGCATTGAAATACAGGCGTTAACTTAATTTGTAATTTTATTATTAGTAGTAATACGACGAATGCACGCTGAAGTATCCACCTCTCGTGGAAAGACGTGCATGGTAAAAACTTATTCATCTTATTTCCTTGTAAAGTGTAAATTTCCTTGCCTCCCCGCGGTTGTCGTCTTGTGGAGAAGAGCTCTAACGGTTATAGAAAACTATTAGAAGCATAGCTTCATGAATATAACATTCAATAAACTGTGCTCTGCTAGAGGGTTACAACTGCCGTCAAATAGATAGTGTTGAATTATACATTGTTGAAACAGTAGTTTTTAAACTCTAACTCAGACCTTTGATATATCATTGCACTAACCTAAACCACTTAGCTAACCTAACCTAACCACTTACTAATATTTTTGTTAATATTATAATCTGGAAGACGTTCTGTGCAGTGATTAACATTGTAGAAAGAAGAGTTTTATTCTTAATTTATTTTATTTAATTCTGTTAGTTAAGTATTTTTAATAAAATTATCTTTTTTTTTCTGATGAAAAGAAAAACAACAACAACAAATATGATGGTATAATATGAACAAATATACAGAATGTTATTAATATTAAAATCGTTTACATGATAGGATATATTTTTTTATAATTTTCAAGAGTAGGAAAACAATTTCAATTAGGTCCTCTTTGGTTTCTACTACATTAGGTAACCCTAACGCAATTGTGTTTTATTGCATTAGGATTTTCTACTGGAATTAAAAATGAAAATAGTTGATTAAATATCTAGTTACACCTTACAACGCCGACAGTCGTTCATTATGAAGTAATAAACAAGGAAATATCTCGGATAGGGATATTGTGCCCTGAGGAATGTGTTTAATAGGGGTTGCTCGTTGTTATTCGAGCTTTGAGCAATATCACATTATGCAAATGAGTCCCCTCACCCATTACTTGTAATGCAACCCTTACCTTTGGACTGTGGATAGTAAATATATTCCGAATTAATTTATTATTTGGATATTAACAAACGATATTTAGTAATGACTATTGACACACATCCTAAATATATTTAAGCACGAAATGTCTTTATTTTTTCTGTATGTATACAAAGAGAGAATTATTATGGGAGAAAAGAAGTCTCTAATAAGAATTTCGTTGATATATCATTTTTGGTCCCAAGAGATTCCGGTTTCAATTCCCTTGAGGACTTGAATAAAAGTTACGGTGTTAAGGAGCTTTTTAGTTCCTTAACCACCCTTTAAAATACCACACATGCTATTTTAGTTAGGGTGAACCTTTTGAGGTCGGGTTTGCGGCATTGTGATCTACTCATAAAGGCCTTTAATACGATGTACAACTCGACCTAAACCCTTATTTAGTATTTCCTACTTACTCCTCGTGGGACGTCCTCCTGGGAAGTTAGCGGTCCACTGAATACGTACCAAAATAGGTTTTGGTGTCTATTAATAATGTTCAAAGCGTTGTAGATCTATATTTAATGGTTAAAAAAATTTAAGCCGTCCCAGGACTTAACACGCTGTATACTGTGTACTTGTGAGAAATTAAAAAAAAACCGTATGACTTATTAAATACTGTAAGTCACCATATTAGCTGACATCTTACCAAACAAATAACCACTGGAGTTATAAAACCTATCAATATGAATTTAGATTAGGTGGTTCAGTTTTATCTAGTAGTTCGGGTTCGATAATAGGCCGAAGAGGACCTGGTAGACGGCCGAGTATTATTTGAGCGAAGCAAGCATAATGGAGGGAACTAACATACAGTATTCTTGAGTTTCTTTTAAAAATTATCAATTCTTAAAAAACAGCATTGATAACATATTTCGTAATATTATAGAAAAATATTTTGTTAACGAAATCGAATAATTTATATGAATGTCTTTCGCCTGAAAGTAGGCAACACGTAGTACATGTTTGCATGTATTGTTTTGAAGGGGTGGCACGAGGCACTATCCAACTAATTTGTTTGTTATATGTCTACTTTCGACACTCAACAGATTTCAGAACAATTCCCTTATTGTTTTGTTTTTAAAATAAGTGAAAAATTTCAATAAGTAAATTTAATTCTATATGAAAGGTTGATATAAATACTTACTCATTACCGTTAATTTTGCCCGTATATTGAACGTAAATAATTGTTGAAAACGTTTAATGTTTTATTTCTAATAGAACACTGATAGAATTGGGGGGGGGGGATTGAAAATCAATTCATTTATATATTTAAACAAGTTGATAGGGCGTCATCATGGTCTTACCCAGCCACTTCATACAAGCATTTCCCCTAAATGTAGTGCCCAAAAATTGGCATCTAGGGCCCTGTAGGAAATGTTAATTCTATTGGTAGATCAGGGGTCTTACCCAGTTGAGTAAATTGTTTAAAGCAGTTGTTACAAAGGTTTACTGAACATCGTAATTGCTTTCTTGACATTGGTTAAGCCCTAACGTGCCCCTAACGTGTGTTCAGTCTCCATTTTGCTCTTGTCAGCATCTCAGCCCTAATGGGCCTCGATTATTAATATATTAAACTAAATTATTAGTATCGTTTGTTAATATCCAAATAATAAATTAATTCGAAACATATTCACATATGTGAAGGGATTTCAACTCGTTACGCTCTAGTCGGTTGCGCGGCCTTGCCTGATCTTGGAACTATATGAATATCACTATTTTCTTGTGATGTATAGGTTTGAAATTACATTGTTGACAATAATTTCACTCTTTGTCATCATAAGGAGGCGGGAGTTGGTAACATTACGTGAGGAATTGTAGTACAATTTTTTTATCATTTTTAGTGTAGCTATTATAAATTGAATAACACACGAGATATTAACAGAAAACAATTTAAAATGGCCGTCATTTTTTTTTATTTTCAATTCGATTTAAAAAAAAAAATTAATAGGTTTCCATATGATTACATTACAGTCCTCTATACGAAATCTCTTGTTTCTATTTTAATTTTTGTAACCGGCATCGAGGTTCGGCAACGACTACAAATCGACGGCATGTCTATGGTTTCCGAAGACCATAAACTTGAAAATATGTAAAAAACGTAAATAAAAATTGTATTTCTATACCAAATTTACCCTATAGGCTACTTCGTATAATGTTTAAGTATAAATGCATTAATATTTTCATTAAATCACATAAAAATAACGTTAATACTTTGAACGTTAGTATGTGTATTTCATTTGATGTTTGTATCCTCTTGTTTGTCGACCTCCATATTGGCTTCTATATATACTGTATATACAGATTGCCAATTGTACAAAACAAGCCGTTCCTCATAAAGAAGCATAATAAGAAGCTGCCATATTGAATCGATATTTATTAATATTGAAATAAATTTTATTAAAATTGAAGTGAAGTTTCAGTTATTAGAGCTAATTTTGTACATATTTGTTTAGGTTATATTTTAATTTATTCTCCTATACAGAATGTAGAAAAGAAATATGAAGCATCCAAAAACGGATCTGAGTCCATGGTTTTTACAACGATGTCTGTCTTTATGTAAATTGCTCTACAATCCAGACGTGTGAATAGATTTTAATCAAATTTGGTATGTGGTTATTATTTTGGTTATATTGTGAGACGTTAATTAAATGTTTTTGGAAATTTAGAATTTGGGGGTAGCTGCTATAAGAGAAAAATACAAAATACGAAAAAATTGATTTTCGACATGACGTCCGTCTGTCGTTGTTGTCGTCTGTACGTAAGCGGCCACAAAATTAAGATATAAACATGAAATGTTGCATAGGGGTTTCAATTGTATCCTATTGGGATTCAGAAATATATAATTAATAATATCAAAATGGCGGTAATTTTAAACAGTTTCTTGTTCATATCTCGTGTGTTATTTAACTTATAAAACATTAACTAGGATCCAAATTTGTTGATTTTAATTGTACATGTAAAGGTACCAACCCCACATTTCTACGATGAAAACAGGGGAGATACTGTCGAAAATGTAATTTCGAAATTTTGTCTACCACGAAAATGTGATATTCATGAAAATACGAGATCTAGTAAAGCCGACTTGCTGACAACGAGTGGAATTAGTTTAATTATAGACATATATTTACGACATCAAGTAAGTAGTGAATTACATAACTACGAGATTAGAATCATGTTTAAAAACTGTTAAACAAACCCCTTAATCCACCAATAAAATTTCACATTTCCTACAAGGACATAGAGACCGAATTTTGAGCGTTACATCTTGTACTACATTGAAAACGTCCATCAACTTGTTTTTATCTGTGTTGTTGCGTATTTTAATAAATAAAACAGTAATTTTCCCCAGAAATACAACAACATGTGTATAATTAACTGGATTTATTGAAAGTCTTGCAATTCTTGATTTTTCTATTTTATTATTGCTAGAGCGCTGATTCGCTACTCACTGGCAGCTTCCTCAGAAGTATAATGAATATTTGTATTTCCATTAAGATAAAATTCACATGCATCAATGAGAAAACGAATACGTTGGCAGCAGGAGTAGATGTTTGAAATATTGTATATAAAAACCATTATGAAAGTAATATATGATTTCTGAAAGGAGTGAAATTTTCCAATAGGTGTCTAATGTGATATGTATATGTCACTCTCATATTACTTTCCTAATGTGTCATTTCTAACATGTTGACAGAATCTTCCCTATTTGACGGCATACTTTTGCTTTCTCTGTTAGAGGAACTATTTTTTAAATTGTTAAGCGATTGTGAAATTGTTTAACCCTAGTTTTTTTTGTATACTATTAGACTGAAAGGAAAATTAATTTTAATTTAGCATTTCCGGAACAGTAGGACGATAGTTATTTCAAAATTAGTTATAAAACAGTTCCGAAAACCAAAAAAAGCGTTTGTTCTCTTCCGAAGGATAAATTTTTCTGGTAAGGATTATGGTCTGACTGAATCCAATGTTTTTGTAGCTACTATAATCAAAGTTTGGTAAACATTCCTCTTTAATGATGATTACTACGATAGGGATAGAAAAACGTAACTATACAACACTACAGGTTACAGTGCCTAAAAGTTATTATATTTGAAATACTTCGGACATTTTTTGGAATTTCAACCCTCCTTTTTTGCATTTCTTTTTAACTCGAATCCCTTCCCTTTGTCATAAAATGATGTTCTCAACTGAAATTCAATCATAAAGAAATAAGGTTTTTAACCAAATAACCAAAAAACTAAATAAATTAATTGTCCTGATTTCATGCTTTTAAGACATTAGACAAACGTTGGCCTACTGTGTTTAAATTGACATCTTATCGGTATTGGTAAGTATAGAATGCATGCGCTAAATAAGGAAATAAGGAAGTAAACAAAGTACAAATTTGTTATGGTATTGGTTATATACATTATTTGCATATTGACTTCCTTAATCGCTTTCACGCGGGTGTACACAGTTATATACATATATAACCACCTAATCTAACCTATTCGTGATAATACTTGCTTAGCCTAGTATTACGAATACTATTTTATAACAAACGAAAGGGGGGATTTTAAAAGTGGGGAGGGGAATTGTGGGATTCGATATTTAAAAATAAATCTTTCTTCTGGTAAACTTAGGATTAACTCTTGTAAGAAAAGAAAAATGATTTCCAATGTGTATTTCTTATATATCAACAAATCATTACGACAATGGATTGTTTTCAATTAATTTAAATGTTATATTATGTAACTATATATTTCAATGATTTTTCCATAGTGTATTTCTTAGATAAAAACAAATCATTACTACAATGGACTATTTTCAGCTACTTCAGTTAACTCTTGTATGCAACAAAACATTTCTAAAATATTTCCAAAGTATATTTTTCAGATATCAACAAATCATTACGACAATGGGTTGTTTTCAAGTACTTCAGTCAACTCTTGTAAATCAGTGTTTTATTTGCTGTTCATATATAATAAACCTCAAGAGGTATTATTGATAATTTAAAATTTGTATTTAAACTAATTCCATCCTGTTGCGTCAATTTATCTTTACATGATTCTAAGAAACATCGCCAGCACTTAATATATTACTTGTGGCAAAAGTACATTTAGTTTTTAACTCCTTTACGAAACAGAAGATGTAATAAAAACTCCACTGTTTAATTCGTAGATATCAGAAAATTATTACGATGATCAGCTGATTAAATTAATTCAACTAAAAGTTGTATTTTTTCCCCTGGATATACAAAAATTGTTATGTATTATGGGATATTTAAAATTTGTGTTTACTACCCATAAAAGTTTATATGTTTATAAAAAATTCGCGCCTATTACAAAATTTTATCCTTACTTTTTAATTACAAAGGATGGAAGCACGTAAAATGTTATTCTTGTGACCTTTACATTTATTTTGTCTTAAATCAAGATTAAATAGTTTACTATTAAATCTGAAGAAATGTAAATAGAGACAAATGGTAAAATTCATTTCGATGATACTATAAAAAAAATTGTTTATTCTCCAGATAAAGAAGAAATTATTTTTAACAGCTTCCAAAAGTAAACAAATCAAAAAATGACGTTTCCACGTCTGACTCGACATGTCTAGTTGGAATCACGACATTTCATTTGCTATAATATAGATACGAATTAAAAATTTAAATCTCACTGAAGATGATGTCTAAGTTGATGAAACTTCCTCTTATTATTGTATTGAAATGTAAAAAGTGTATTATCAGTAACTATTAATTAAGAATTTACAACAAGTTTTGTTTAGTATCAGGTTAACTATTATTAGAATTCGAAATAAAGATTTAAATTTAAAATAAAAAAAATTAAACTGTACAGTTGTTCAAAGAGAAATGAAAGCCCTAATATTTAAGATGTATTGGAATTGAAAGTTAGAATTAAAATTTAATAGGATTAGCTGTAGTACTAATATCTTCTATTTAAACATTTTCTATCCCAGTAATTAAAACTTTTTCTACGAAAGTTTATTGATCCAAAGTAAAATTGCATTTACTGGGTTGGCCTGAACATCCTGGTGATAAAGCGGTCCCTACCAAGTCCACTTTCATTAAATGAAGCCCTTCACATTTCATTTCAATATTCCAAAATAAATGTACTCTTATTGTCAAAAATATTCGAATGGCATATAATGTAGAATTTTACATTGATATAAAATGTTTAAAGAAAAAATCACTACACAAAATTAATGTTTATAAAATAATATTATTTGTACAATAGGAATACTATTAAGTGACACTATTTGCTTTGCATCCATATTTTAAATCTCACCATATTTTAAATATTCTCGTACATATTCAAAAGTTATATGATGGGTCATCAATGTTGAGATTTTCGGTGAAAATAAACACCTTTTTGCTATATTCTGAATAAATATCAATACAATGGTGTATGGAATGACTTTTATCTGTCTTCTGTACAGTTGCCTACACTCCAAACGAAGGGACAATTTTGATCAAATTTGGTTTGTTCATATATTTGTCATAAGATTTAAACATTTTTTTTTTTGTTTTTATGCAAAATGTTGTCTACTAGTTGGGAAGGGTGGTATTTTTTATAAGATTTAATCAAAAATTTCTGTTAAAAATTCATTAAACATTCATTAACATTCATTAAAAATTGTTTTAATGAATGTGAATGGGAGTATTTGTCATAAAGTGTTAACCAAAATTTCACTATTTTTTTAAATTTGCTCTAATTATTAAGATACAATATATAGCCTCTAAGGACCAAACAAAACAATTTTGTCCTCTTCTTTTTATGAATTATGTTTGGAACTTATTATTTTGAAAAGAGAAAATCATCTCTAATATTTCGAAATTGATGGAAGCAAAACAAAAATTGATCCCCATCAGGTTAGTTATTATTTTTTTGCGAAATTACTCAACACAAATATTTTTCTTATTCTTGTCGTTTTGCAAATCGGTTTAATTAAAAAAGTTCACATTTCACAAGATTTGTTATGCTTGAGTTGCTTTGGAGATTTTCGAACGTTTATGACAGTTCACACCGTACTTACGTTTTTAAAACTATTAATTCCTCAACTGAGAACTTTAGGGCTACCAATAAGTTTGATGGGTTTACTTCGAGCTTACATAACAACACTATTATTTAAATTATTAGACCCAATTTTTTTTTAAATCACCTATTTCAGTTTAGGCCTCTCTTTTCTTATAGGCTATTTTTAGCATAGTTTGAATTTAATTATCTTTTTGAATGCTCCAGTAAATTTGTGCAAAGCGTGTTTAAAATTATTGTGTATCAGAAATTAATTATTTGTCAAATAACTTTTATATAATCCTATTTTTTATCAAAATTATTTTGTTTTTGAACATGTATTTTATTAAATTTTATAATACTATTTCCCCTTTAAATATTTTTGATACTAATTGGGGTTCGTTTTAGCTTTAAAATATTTTAAGTTTAAATAATATTCAATTTTAAATATTGAAATTTGAGCTTGCTTTCTACAGTAAACTATATTTCAATTCATACAATAAAGAGTTTAATGTGGTACGAAATAAAAGTTACCTCCCCTTATAAATATCTACCAATATCCTGGAATCATTGTAACAAGATTTGTTATCATAAGAGATAATCAAGAAAGATATTTTTAAGATTTTAAAATAAAGTATTTTAAAAATGCAGACATATTTTTCAAAGCCCCTGCTAATGTTTGCTTATACTTTTTGACACACTAATCTGTAGGTTAAATAGCGTAACCTGAAAAGAAACGGCTCTATCGCAGAAAAACAAAATACAAAATTCACAACTATACGGGAATAATTAAACATTTGCTTCACTGATATATTTATATCTCTACACACATAATTACAGCGACTGCTGTCATAAGTCTCTCTCACGAGTTGTAATATTTATGAGATCGAGTCTGTGTTTCCGCTCGTTTGATTAATATCAATTTAAAACCACCAATCATTTACCCCCATTTTCCACCATTTAAGATGTGATTTTATTATGTAAAAAAAGTTTATACACTCAACTGAAATTTTAAAATAGTAATAATCTGAGAAATGTTATTTTGTGTTAAATGACAAGTTTTATTTTGAAGTAGTTCTGTAACATGGTATTAATATCATAATTATGTGTTATTTATTGGTATTTTTATATGCATAAATAACTCAAACCATTAATAAAATAAATTAACCTTGAAATTAAAATAATATTTTCTCACACATACTAAGTTAGAAAAACTTTTGTGATTAGGATAAAACAAAAACAATAATGAATTTCAACTCTTCGTTGATATATAAATTTAGTCCTGAGTAACAAAGTGGTTTTCGGAATAATGTCTGTCTTCAAATCATGACATTGACTACAATTCTTACAGGATATGAGTTTTATACAATTTTGATTGTGGACATCTATTACCAGCACTTCGAGGTGTTAAGACCAATAGGACATAACGATATTAATATACGTTTTCTAAAATTTGTGTTTAAGGATCGAGCAAACCGAATTTCCTGCCATCTCCTAACAATCGTGATTTCGAAACTTATCCTTAAGACAAAACCAAGAGCAGTCCGTCTGTGAAACTGTTATAAAATGTCTTATTTCTTAAAATTGTCTCTAGCGATTTCGCTAAATTTTATGTGACCCATTTCTGAAAATTGTAATTCATGATTAATTGACAAATCAATCTTGACAGTCTTTATTAAAAATTTGATGTTAATTAAATACGATTTAAGCCTAGAAAGAGTTTACGGTATAAGAGAAAATACTTTTCCCTTTGTATTCAATGTTTTTAAATATATAAATTTACAAAACGTTTTACGCTATGAAAATTCAAAGAGTAATTCAAGTAATCAATAAAATAAGGGTGATACTGTTGAGAGTACGGTCGTAGCGAAATCGAGAGTATCTAGCTGAATATATACCTTTCGTTTTATGTACTCTTTGGTTACATCTCTCTCCATTAGACTTTATTTTATGTTCTTTCCTTCCTTTTTTATAAGGCGATATAACCGATGAAGTTATACACATTTTTTTTTAAGACAGCGCCGGTTGACCCACTTTTTTCCCCTACCAGCCTGCGTCCACTTCTGGCGTGATGCGATGTTGGTGGTTCTTAAAATGTATACATTTAGGACGATGTAGACATTTTTTTAAAAATTTTATCAAGTTATTGAGGAAGTTGGGTACAATATTTTTGTGACGTTTATTCTTATGAATAACAATATGTACATAAATGAAATGTTATTCACATCAATGATCATCTGAAATTGTCCCTCAGTAAAGAATGTTTGCTACCTTAAAAGAATGCAGAGTCGATTGATAGAGTCTGTTCCGTCGATTTAATGCATAGCCTTCGTTCCATCTTTGTTGATTATTTCCTAAAGAAAATTATTCTTTAAAAGATGACGATAGTATATCCATAGTCAAACTACATCAACGTAAGACTAAGAATAAACAATAGGAAATATATGCAACAATTCTATTAATCTCTATTTTATGTTTTACATAATTTTATTTTACGTATATTTTCTACGTTTTGAAATGTTAATGTAATTTTGTTAACATCTAATATGGAGGATTTTTACAGTATTTTGCATTATTTTATATCATTGTCTCAAAAACATGTTTAATAGAAAATTAATCAAAAATTTTACAATAATGTTTTTTTTAAATTTTGGTTTATTGTTAAATTTTGGTTAAATTATGTCAATTTATAAGCTCATAATTTATAAATTTCTTCAAACTTTAACAATAATTATAATATTCATAAATTTGTTGAGTGACTATTTTGTATCCTCTTTCACGTCCATTTAACACTTTTATTTAAATTTGACCATTTCGTAGGCTCCTTGTCTGACACTTTAAATATGTAACACTGATCTTGATATAATGGCAATAAAAATTCTACAGACTGACCACCATTATTCTGAAAACTGTATTATGACTCAAAATGTCGTATTCGTCGTTAACTTGATATCGACAGTTTAACATTTTTACAAGACTTTTGTATTTAGTAATTACACAGAAAAAATAATTACATTGCTAGTCTACACATATATTAAAATTATGCATGTTTTCATTTAAATTCCGTTTTTGACTTAGCTTCACGTTTCACGGCCTCAGGAAACATAAACAGTGATTTTAAACTTATCATCTGCAAGTCAATATTGTCGGGAATGTAATTTCGAAACCTAACATCTCAACAAAATATGATATAGTTACGAGAATCGCCAGGACACGAGGGAAGTGAGTAGAGATATTGTAATATATACAGATCTACGAGACTCACTAGGATCTCGCCCTCGTATTACGAGGTTCAGAAAATCTATGTAACAACTGTTTTAAAGAAACTTACCCTACTGGATAAGACTCCTTGATCTACCAATATGCTAAATTTTCATTTCACAAAGAACCAACTTTTGCACATTACATTTATAGGATCTGCTTGTATCATGGGCTGGGTAAGTACTTTGATAAACGCCCATAAAATTGTTTTATATTCTGGTAAGCTCTTTGAAATTGACAATATAATCATATTATATATTATATGCTAATAAAGTAAACAAATAAATGTACTCTGGAGTTTTTTACAATGTATAAATTACCTAATTTAAATTATTTTGTAAATAAATTTGGGGAACGTCTAGAAAGTATTGCTATAAATTTAGTTTCTGGTGCCAATAAGTAAACTCGAATATAGAAGTTTAAACAGAGTTTTCACAAACTGCAAAACTTTCTCGTGTAAAGTTTTGAGTGCTTCATTCAATAGGTAAAATTAGACGGTTCGTACGAGCGTCATTTGAACATTTTGTCATGTTATTTTCAGTTGAATATTTTCTTACGATAAGATTTACGTTTTGGAAAATTATTGTTAACAATTTTTTTTTGTAAAGACACCGGTTTTTTGCTAGAAATTGAGACCTAGGACCATGAAATAAGATAGATCATGGTCAAAGAACATATTTTAAGTTTGAATTCCATTGTAGTAGTCCACAGATTAGTAAAAATTGTAATTTCGTTATATTAAAATAGTCCACTTTTCCTTTAAATTAGGAACCAATGACTTTAGTTTTGCTAACTTACCTAAATAAAATAAAAGTTGATAAAATGTTTGACAGGAACATGGAAATAATGCATGTGTGCTAAAAGGGACGATATGTGAATGTTATAGAAGAATATGAGATATACAAAACAACAATATGTAATTTTACCAATTCATTAAATGGCCAACTTTCTTTCCAATCAAACATGATATTCCAAACTTTAATTAGAACACAAAGTTTACCCGCAATGACTGGAGGTAAGATTCAGGATGACAGAACTTACCAAAATAACGACTTACTTGTCAGACCAGGACGTTCATTATTACAAGACTCGTCTACGATTTCGTGTGTGCTTTACAATAAACGACCTCCGAACGGAGTGAAATGTGTGAAATATGTTGGTAATTTTGTTTTTGTTTTTCCTGATGATGGGTGATTCACCCGAAACTGCAGTAGAGTTAACGTAAGATATATCTAAATTAAAGGATTAGTACAAGTATATTAATATACCGTGTTTCTTCAAATTCAAAGAGAAATTATTTATTAATATATTTTCATTTATTTTTGTATAATGTTTCCTCTTTATTCTAGTTAATTTAACAAACAACATTCTACACCAGCAAGAGGATTTGATCCTGTGCTACCTTTGATAGTTCATAATTCAGAAGTGCAACGATCTAGACGCACTCCTAAGAAATAAAGCCAAGACAAGCTACATTCATATTGACTGTCTCTAACAGTTCGTTTTAAATAACTTCTTCTTTTTTTTTTATAATGATTTTTATAGGTCCAACAATTGTAAATAAATACATATGTACGAGGCCCATTAAGGTGTAGCCAATGTCGAGAAAGTAGTTATATACAGAATACGAGGTTCAAAAAACGTGTATAATAACTACATTAAACGAACTTATCCTATTTGATAAGACCTCTTAATCTACGAACACAATTTATTATTTCCTTAAAGTCATAAGAAACCAACGGTTAAGCATTACATTTAGAAGATCTCATTGTATTACTTGTATGGTGGGGCTGGGTAAGTAACACGATGACGTCAGAATATCATTTTAAAAACTTTTATTGGAATTAAAAATCTGACTAATTTTTATGATTGACGAACTCGTAGAAAGATTTGTAAAACCTTAGAGACTAAGTTTAAATTAAAATATTTTAAAATTACGCAAGTATCTTAGCCGAAAAATGTATTAAATTAGTTCAAAAAATAGAATCTCACGTGTCGCCGTTTTTAGAAGGGATATCACAATAAATATTCACTAATATCCAGCTCATTTTATTTAAAACATTCTAACAATAATGTTTAATAACAGAGTATTTAAGAGACTTTAACACTCCTATAGGCTATTACAGCAACAATCATATAAATTATGAATATTTATGAAGTTAAATCATTGCAAAACTTCCGGAAAATTTGGGCGTTTTTAATCCCTTTTTATTACATTTTTGATCTCAATACAAATGTGCCTCCGTTTACTTATTTAAATGTTGTTTTGAAAAATACGTCAGAATTACGTTTTCAGAGTAAATATTTTGAGAGAAGCTTTATTTTTCATAAAGTGTTTAGGGGAAACATTGTTTGTTTAACAAATGTTTGTTCAGTCTAAACAATTCATGAAATGTTTATTTGAGGCCTTATTTGATTTGTTGAATATATTTACATAGGTTTTAAGGTTATAAATAAAAGATAAAGTCCGTCTTTTTTGTTGGTAATGTAAACTCATTGTAGGTCTTTCAATGCAGTGTATTTGCACACATATCGAGTGTATAAAGAAAGATATGTGATTAGTCAAAAAAACAATGTCGAGGTTTGCGGAAATATGATTTGAATTTTTTTGAGTAAAAAAAAAAAAATCGTGTGGTCCAATTTTCAACTAAATTTGTTATGAAATCTACGTCATATATCGGACTTTTTCCATAATTCAAAATTTATGTTTCATAAATAATTTGAGTCGTATAAAAAAATAATACGATTTTCTCGTAATCAGCTCAACTAATTTCGTTATAATTTTACAATGACTCTTTTGTAAAATCACAAGTAAACAAATTTGACGGTGTGCGAATAATTTATAGCCAATCAAAACAATATGGCGGAATTACAAAATAATTGTAGGTTTTCGTCGGGACTTGGCGATATATCTTTCTTGAACTCGAAAATATAAATTCACCCCATTTCAACAAAATCTTAAGATTCGTTATAAAATAAAATATATACCATGAGATTTGCTAGTGTGTAGTACAGTATATAACATATATTTGGCAAATTTTGTTTCCTATCTACGCCGTTGAAGTCATCACTTTAAACTCTTAACTCAAAACGATTTTAATTACGTTCGTTAATCAAGGAACTCAGTCACAAGTTTTAAAATAATTTAAATAATTTTCACAGCTATCTTTGATTAAAAAAGATAATATTATTAGACTATTTGAAATGATGATAAAATCGTTTCAAATGTGAGGTTTGAATATTGTGGGGAAGTTAAATATTAAACGATAAAATAATATATATTTCAACCGGTTCTGGTTTTGTATAAATGATAACTCAATCAATCGAATCACAAACTTTTACAGTTGAACAATTTTTGATTAACAAGTCTTAAAACAATATCCGACTAAATTACCCATTTTTGTTTTCAAAAAATTAAATAAACAATACAATAAAGTTGTCACATAAATTATTGCTTATAAAATCTGTTTGTATCCGGCCTTAAATAAAATTCCATTTCCGGATCGATTCGCCAAGGGATATATTAAATATGAAATTCATCTATTTTTGAACACCTTTTAAAACGTTCGTTTTTCAACATTGTAGAAATGTTCTCTCTCTTTTTTAATATTGATACAAACATTTTATCCATCAAACAAAATCTAGATTACAAAATCGTAAGAAACTAAATTGAAATTATTATAATCACATTTGAATATCGGTGTTATTCGCCCTTGAAAAGATAAGTATCTCGAAATATAATCGTACGTTTAGATGTTTCCATTATACATGAGACATCCTTGTTACAATTTAATTAAATTTACCGATTTTAAAATAACCTGAATTAATTTTCTTTTTCTAAATATTTAATAGTAATAAATATAAAACGCTCAAAATTTCCATGTTCAAAATTGTGATGTTTGTTTTAAAACGGAACATCCATTAGCAACTTAATCGTATAAAAATCAGACTACAAGAATAAAGCTAACTGCACGTATTCAGAGACACTCTAACCAAATCCTTTAGTATATTGTTATACAGTATATTGCTAATTGAAGAGTTTATATCTTTTTCATGTACTATTATTGAGTTATAACTATAACATACCTTTTAGGGGCTAGATATTAGCTACATTTCACTCAACACAGAGCTCGTGTTATGTATGTACTCCGATCCTGTCCTCCAGAACCACAAGGTTAATTTATAACATGCATATACAGGGTGTTTCACAATCAGTTTTTTGTCAAAGTTTCGAAAGTGATTCTGGAAATCAAAATAAAGAAAAAAAATCTAACCACATCTAAAAATAAATGTTCATCGATGTTCAATGAGTACTGTGGTCTCATGATTTGAACATAAGAAGCGTGGTCTAAATGCTTAGTTTTCTGTCTGTCTTTCTCAAAAATACAGATTGTTCATATTACTGGTATAATGTATTCGGATGTTTTCCATCATTTGTGTGTCTATAAATTACTACACGAAGTTTCCAGAGTGTGTTTCAACTGTTGTCATCAAGTGATAATCTTAGAAACAAGTAAAGGGCCAGCAAAGGTCGACTAAATTCTGAATTGGTATACATTTATTACTTCTTTTTTTACTTTTATATATTTGATATTTTTTGGTAGTATTCCAATTTTTCCATCATATCTCAAAACCAATTCAAATAGCGATATCAAATTTCGCAGGAACATTTTACAAAAAGAGTTTCCATTATACTATAATTTCTTTTATTTCTTTTACTTAAACGTTTCAAAATGGAGTTGTTAATAATGTTTTATACAATACCAATGACCAACTATTTACAGAATACACACTATTTAAATCTCAATGATAAATAACGTGATTACTTTGTTTTTATTTTATCCTGATTGATAGCATTATATTAGATTAGGTAGGGTTAGGTTAGATTAAGTAAAAAAATATCGTTCTTGATGAAAACACAAGAGTGTTCCTGGTCATCCAATACAAAGATATAAAATTAATAACTATTTTACTACACCAGGGGATTTTTAAGAGTACCGTTGTAGCAATCCCGAGGTGTCCTAACTGTATCTACCTCTTTCTTTATTTAGTCTTCGGTTCGATACTTTTCTTTCACCTTTATAATCCAGTCTTAACTGACCGAGTCTTCTTGTCTTCCGACCCCGAAACTTCGATTTTTCGATTGCTGTGTTAATCTCTTTTCTTGTTTTTTTAATGTAATAATGACCGATAGGTTTTTTGTCAAACGACTAGGGACAAATTTCATTAGTTATTTCTAGTTTTTTTTAGCTATTCTTCATTAAAAAATTTAAATGATGATATAGTTAAGTTCTGCATTAAAATAACTAAAAAAGTTGTATCGATTTTCCAGTTATTTGGCATTGAACATTTAAATCTACCTTAGTGTGAAACGGTCAAGTATAAAATTATAAGATTTTATACGACAAAGAAAATCAGTAATATAAAATATTTTGCTAAAATTAACCTTTCTTCATGCTTTTTCAATTCTTAACTAACAAATCTGAATTTTCGCACAAAATACTAATATTTTGATGTATTTTAAAGTTTTAAAAACAAATATTGAATCCAAACTAGTACTACAATTTGTTTTCACAAACTTATTTTAATCACACTCAACGCAAAATATTTAAACTAGACTACTAACCTCAAAATTACTCCACTACACAACAATTCACAACAGATAAATAACAGCTGTGCCACATTGTTCACCGACAAGGACGCTTATTTACAGGCCTACAGAAAATCAACTAATGCTACCAAAATTTCTGAAATGAAAACATGTTACTTAAAAAGCTCTTTTTAAAGGAAAAAAAATTCACTTTGTGTTTTCAAAAATACAGTCTTATTAAAAAAAAAAAAAAGTCGTAGCGGTCTCAACAGAAAATCCAGATAAAAGTTTAGTGTTTTAGAGTCCAGATAAAATCCTAAAAGAGTTATAGGTTTATTAATCAATAACCAGAATACACAAATTTTGAAACATTTTACAGAATCCGAAACCCTACAAACACTAGGAGTCCCCAAAAAATTAAAAATTGCAGTTATATTGGTAAATAGGGACAATTTTTCAGAATTTACGAAACAGATTTTTAACTTATATGAACATTTTTTAATAACTGTCCGATATACCAGTAATGTTCACAATAAAATAATCACCCTGTGTAGTGAAAAAACAGTTTCCTACAGAAGCGGTTTGCCACCATAGTATTATTAAAAGATCAAAATATTAAATTCATTACTTAAAAAAGTTTACGTGGATAAAATAATAAAGGTTAATTTGCGTTTAGAAGCAAACTGTCGTAACGCCTCGATGTCTTCTAAAGGAGGAAATTCATTTCGTTTGATTATCACGCATCCTCTAAAGTAAAACCACTTGCTCTATGTACGGTTTGTGGTTTAGATTTCTGTTTCAATTCCCTTCTTTTGTTTGTTAACCGAGAAATACGGTCTCTGTTGTTTTATCTTTAATTAAATAATAGTATATAAACATTTAACCTAATTAGCGAAAAGCAAACATATTTGAAATGAAAAATTTTGAAAATTTGTTTTATTTTAAAACTCCATAATCTTTGGAAACCAATAAAAAATATTTTCTCAGCGCAAAATATATGAGTCAAAAACAGATAGATCAATAAATAACACATAATTTAATAAAAATTATTCTATTTTATATTTTTATTTTTATTATCTAATTCGAATTACCTGTGATTGTTATAAAGTCTTACGCATTTTAATCGAGGCTCGATCTTTTTAATTTGTTAGTAAATGCGTTGTTTATTGCAATTTCCATACTTAGTATTTTTGACGTGGTTTCGAGTACCTTTAATTGGCATAATGCGTCCTAAAATTAAAATAATACGTTCCCAGAATACGAAGTATAGAGTTTTGACCTCCGTTTTATGACTAATTTCCATGACTTATAATATTCTAAATTAAATACAAATAATTGCAGATTTAAATTTTGCATTTAATGCTAGTAACATCACTTCTCTACGGTGACAAATAGCTAAGTTATTAACAATACAATAAATATTGATATTCGTGTAATTACGGGATACAGCAAAGCCGAGTAACTTACACGAGTGGAGGACTTCTTCGCATAGCTTCGAGACCAGTTAGGGGCGAGGCACTGTGACAAGCGAAGCGAGTGAAGATATTTTAATATAGGCTACACACATCTACATCGGCTAAGAAATTTTTTTGTAAAAACTGTTTTAAATAACTCACCCTACGAGATAAGAACCCCTAGACCAAACAATGCAATTCAATATTTTCTGTAAAAAACGACTTTAGAACTTCAATTTAAAGAATCCGCTTTTATTAAATTGTATGTTCGGGTTTGATAAGTACCGTGATTTGTTTGTTTTGGATAATTACTTTAAAAGTCCAGTTGAGTTAACAAATCATCAAGTTTCTCGCCTTTCTTGTACCGGTGAATAATTGAACTCACTTGTTCAGTTTTATATTTCACTAATTTTTCCCAAGTTTTAAATAAATCAGAACTGTAAGGTAATTGCTTTATTTTTTAATGTTTTAAATACATTAAAATTTACCTTTCAGTATAACTTAACCACTTTATCTTGTGTTTAACTAACTGTAATAATCAACCTGTTGTAATTTCTTGCAAATTAAGCTTCGCCTTTTCAACAGAACTCTTCTTTGGTAAGTTACCGTTACCAAGGTTACAGATATAAAGTTCGAAATTAAACAATCATTTTATATTAATAAAACATATATACCTTTAATTAATAATTAAGTTCATTTAACAATGTGATTTTTAATTTTCATATATTTGGTAGTACAGAGAATATACCCATGGATGGTTACAGAGTCAGGAAATATCGTTTTTTTTTTTTTTTAATAGGAAAATGATCTCAATTTATCTTCCATGTAGTTCTCTACAACCTAAAAGAGTGGACAATTTTTAAATTAAAGTTGTTTTCTGAAAATAATTTTGGCATATCCCCAGATTTCCCCCTTTTTCAACATTTAAAAAATTGTGTATCTTCACAGTAAAATCCAAACGTAAAATTAAGTTTATCTCAAAAACGATTTAGATCTACTTTTTCTCAAATGTAACCTCTAAGAATTCAAACAAAGATTTACTCTACCTCTCAAAATTCCGAGGGGGTTATATATAGTATTTAAAATTTGTATACGGAATTCTTATACATGATGTATTTTCAAAAAATCTAATCAACTGATTTCGTTAAAATTGTATAGTGAATTGTAAAGGTTAACGAGACAATATACTTCGCAAAATCGCAAGTAAAAGAGGATAATTTAGCAAAACCAAAATGGGCTTTGACCACTGACAGTTACAGCTTGATTTTAACTTAAAGAATAAAGGATTTAAACTTAGGGGGAATTTAGGTTTTTTGAAAATAGTATAACTTTTTGAAACATTAGAAAAAGTTTTTTTTTGCATGTATTAAAAAATGACACAGGTGAACATTTTTCGAAACAGTTTTACGACTATTCTAGTGTAATAACTTATTGTTAAATGTTTATTTATCAATATGTCCTAAAAAATCAATATGTTCCGAAATACTTTATATTAAGTTGGAATTTATTATAAAAAAAATATATTTGTTTTGTTGATAATTAAATCTTGTATTTTGGTATTTCTGACTAAGCCACATATGAATGCTGTCAAATTCTGTTGAGTAAATAATTATTAATAAAATGATTAAATAGTCAAGTGTTGATATAAATTTATAACAACGAACATAATAAACTGTACAAAATAACTAAAAAATAATCGTATACTATATCGGTACTACATTCCTCATTCAGTACTAACAAACAGCGTTAGCTTTTCACCCTAACTGTACTACATTTTGTGTCACCCTTTTTGAAACCGTCTTTGCTTATTGTTTTGATTGGTTAATATTTATTACTAATATTATCATCGCAATAAATATTTTAAGGGGAATTTATTTCTCCTTAGTTTAAAAAAAGATGACAAATTTAGTACATTGACTTTGAACAATATTGTTCTTAGAATCATTTAAACTGCTTATTTAGTATAAAAAACCTTTCGTTTTGAATTACTTAAGACATTTTTTAAATATATTTTAAGAATATATTGTTGGAAGCATTGAAGATTTATTTGTACAGAGAGTTTCGGAACTCTTGTCAGATAATTTATTGTAGACAATTACCAAGAATTTATGTTTTCAGTTTTTTATAGATAATTCAATTCTCCTTTGACGTACAAAAAAAAAAATCGTGTGAAAAGAGGGAACTTTTTCTCTTGTACAGTTTTTTGTAAAATTCGATGTCAAACATTTTAAATTGTGCCATTTTGAAATGAGTGAAGGAAATGGGTTGAGAATTTGTTTCAAATTGGGTCTAAGTTTTTGTAGCACTAAGTAGCATGGAAAGCATTTGGGGAATTATTCCGGGGTTGGAGTATACACAGAACGAGCTTTCATTTGTTTGAAAGGAGTTTATTTCTCTGAATGTCCGCCATTTTATATTTTGTACAAAAATATTATATTTTTGGAAATAAATTATATATCAAGTCCATATTTTGTAGACATGTTTTGTATGTGACTTTTATCAATTTACCATACACCTTGTTTTTTTTCCAAAATGTTGGGCGTTTAAATTTTATATCTCGAAAACCATTAACTTTATAAAATTTTATAAAAGAATAAATTTCCCCTTTTGAATTAAAAACGAAATGGTTTTTATATTTTTTAACCTAGCTCAAAAGATAACCTAATTCTTACAAAAAAAAAAACAAAAAAAACAACATAATTTCTTGGGAATGTTTTATTACTTACTTTATGAGAATCACTTTATTTCCCAAATGAGCCAGACCCCTATCATGTTGTTACCATAAGTTTCTCGTTTCATAACGGACAGCTCCAAGAGCTCCGGAAGAATGTCTCTCAAAGGAACAAATTAAGTAAGCGAAATAAGACAATTTAGCAGAATGTAGGCCCAATTACTTGGTTACTGAGAATGCCATCTCAAATATTTCAGAGCAATTTTATGCTATGGTTATTTGTGTTTATTGTAAATTACAATTCAAACTACAAGACGAATGGTATAAATACTAAAACATGGTAAACTACTCAATGGATTTCATTATTACTTTTTAAAATCATCATAATTTTCAAATATTTTAGTTTTAGGCTGATAGTAGACAATTGCTAAGAAACTTTTTTAAAGTTTTTTTATTCTATTATATAAACTTTATGAAAATAAGATAAAGTAAAATGGCAGTTTAACAAAATTCCTTAGGGAAATGAGCCCTTGCAGCAGTGTTTGCCACCAAGACCCAATAATGTTAATTAAGTACAGATCCTGTGACACCTAAATAGATTTTATAAAGTTAGTTTTTAAGGACCTTGTTTATTTGTTCGATTTTTGTTAAATATAATATTTGTTTCCTAGCAATATTTGGTAACAGCACAATAATTTATCAAACCTATAAATTGCTGTAATTTAAAATAGTTTTTTGCTCATAAGTTTTCAATTTAGCTAAAATATCTTATTTATTCCAACAATGTTCAGATTATGATTTTGGTATCATTGATGTAATCTATTATAAAAATCAATGAAGTTTGAAATTCCAATACTTAAAGCCGGAATTTATTTGAAATATATACATAAGTATTTTAAATTATAATAATTAATAATTAGTACATAATTGTTAGTAAATAAATGTGAGATAAAAATTTAAATATATAAAACTCTCTAACTTATTAAGTTTTTAGGTGTAGGCATTCTAAACACCCACCATACAATCAAGTTATGGCAAGGAAATGTTTTCTTTAGATATTTTTCTTTAATAAGAAAATTTGCATAAATGACGTCTGTTCTATGTAGTAAAACAAATATTATCATTGTTTTAATTATTTTACAACAATAAAACTTTTATTTAAAAAGTGAATAAGGTATATTACGGAAGCTTTTCCTGCATAGTCGGGTCTTTATTTCTTTTCAATTTATTCCCGTCTCTTATTTAGAACGTGAGTTGAATGGGAGCGATTTAATTATTACATTGTATTAATGTTTCTTGCTCAAGCACACGTTCAATTCCGTAATTATAAATGTATTTTATTTCATTATTATAAATAATTTTTTAGTTTATTTTGTATGTGTGATTTATTATACTATTTTGTTTTATAATAATATTTTACTTTGTTTGTGTGCTTGATGAGGGAATAGAAACACATGGAATGAATGTATCAATTAGTACAAGAAATCTTCTATTAAACCTGTAAATACTGTTTAACATATGGAAATGTGTAGCCATGAATACAAACTTAAATTACCAATATCATATAAACGTAAATATAAAATATTAGTAGAATAACTTCGAACATTTACTAAAACTTCTGTTATTTTATCGGACTGAGCACTTCCTTCATTTTTAACTTATAACCGAATTAAAAAATTGAATCTATCTTCAAATTTTGATAAGAATATTTGGAAGGAGTAGGAAAGAGTATATTAATATTACAAAAGAAAATAATTGGACAATGATACTGTATTCAGTGTTGAAAAATATAAATAATATAGACACTTATTTTTTAATTTATTCGCAGGTATTTGATTTGACTTTTATAGATCATTTCAAATGCTCAAAAAAACCTAGAATGATTTTTAAACAAATTTGAATTTGCTTCGATTAATTTGTATCGATGTGAACAGAATTTACTTCTCGATATTTTATTTTGATTAAATTGTTCACAAAACGCAGAGCAAATTCCTTTTTGAGATATTCATTGTCCACGACCCATGGAGTTTGGATTACATAGATTCAAAGACAAATAGATAAGATAAATATATTTTTTAAGGATACAAAGTTGTTAATGAAGTTGTATGTAATGTTACCAGTTTTTTAATCGAAATAAAAAGATAACAAATTCAGTAGAAAGCATTAAAACATAAAAACTGTCCTAATGGCTATAAAACCCAAAAGTTTATGAAGACACTAGAGTTACTGTAACCTAATGAAGAAACTATATTTAAGCTGTAAACTGTCAATAAGAACATTCTGTTTTCTACTAATTAGACATTAAAGTTTTCTTCAAAATATATCGGGCAGACATATGTCTAAAATTAAAAAGTATGGTTGCCAATATTAACATCTTGAGTCCTTTCTTGCTGACGATCATTTACCGTTCATAAGCATCTTTAAAGTTATTTACATAATAAATACAAAGGTCTAGGTCTGGGAACAGGAAATATGTACTTCCGACAATTTATAGTCTTGGATATTATAAAATACGTATTTATTTTTTCAAAAACCTTTTCACTCGCACATCCTCCAAACGAAATAAAAACGAACCAAATCTATTCATCACAAAAATTTCAGTTCTCAATTTACTTGTAGTAAAAAAGTGAAAATTAACATGTTTGAAAAAATATTTAATTTAATTATTGTTCAAACTAGCTTCGTTTGTACCTTAAATGCGTTCTCATATTAAATCGCATTTGATTAAAATCGGGTTTGGTAATGAATAAAGGACCGAAAAGGATTATTAATAATATTTAATTGTGATGTGAAACGGGTTTAGTCCTTTTTTTAACGACATCGTTGAACCCGATTTTGAGAAATACCGTCCTATAGGTCATTTTTGTTTTACTTATAACTCATCACGAACTATAATTTTTGGAGATAGGCGATAAAGAGTTTTTTATTATTTTTTTTAGTTTGTTTGATTATTTGTTTGTTTTATCCGTAAACATGAGAAAGGTTTATGAATCGTTAGAGCGGTTTTGAGAAGATCGTTATTTTATATTTTATCTTAAAACAGTTACTCCCAAATTTTGATTTATCGACAAAATAAAGCGGGGAAAATGTCTCCGAATATGCAAAAATACCAAAATTGTTTTTTTTTTTAAAAGTGTTTTTACTCTAAGAAACTCAAAAATGTTACCTGTAAAATCCCTACGTCGATTTTTGACAAATAATATAATTTTTCAAGTTGTCTTTTCATTTCTTGTAAACGTTTGTTAAAAATTGTGTTATATATTTTAAAATTTTGAAAATATTTGTCTTCTATTATGTATATTTATCCAGAATGGTATTCCATAAAGTACCAAAAATTTGTTTGTTAGTTATGTTAAACATAATGCTAAATGTATTGTAGATATTTTCATATTTTGATTAATTATAACATCTTTGTGAAAAGATAGCATGAATTGAGTTTTTCCACTTTTAGTTATATATATTATGAGCTAAACCTGTACAGATTAGATTATTTGTCTGATTGCGACCAAATATAATGTACTTACTTACTTAGTAACATTGTGACAACGATTTGAACCAGTAAAATTGCGCGATCAATTTCTAAATATAAGATTAAAAGTTGTTGCCTGTATTTTTCCAATAATTCATCATTTACGTACCCAGTTAAATTATAATATACAGATTTTCATTCTCAATGTAATAGTACTAACATTAATTCTCTATGATTAAATATAATAAATGTACTGTTAAAAATTTAATTTCGTCCCCTGTTTTGTTAAAGTTTAAAACAAGTTGTGTTAATATCCAAGCGTTAAATAAGTATCAGTAAAATACATAGAGTGTTTAGAACCCGAAAACTTACTACCTTATTCGATAAATAATGTGTTTCGTAAATTATTTTCGGTATATTATATAATTTTTATAAAACATAAATTTTACATTTATAAGATTATAAATATGTAATATTCTAAAGGGAACGATGTTTTGGAATGTCTCAAAAATAATTAAAACAAACACTTTTTAATATAAACCACAACGTTATTTAAAATCTACGACCATGGTTTCGCTAGTTACAGCATTCTCAAGCTAGTATACATGAAAAGTCATTTATTGAATTTTAAATAAAGTTGTGGTATATACTAAAAAGTGTTTGTTTTAATTATTAAAATGGAATAACACCAAGCACCTACGGTCTTTAGCGTAAATAGATATCTCAAAAATATGTAAATTTGTTTTTAGTTTTTTCCAAACTTTATACTTAACTTGTAGTGACTATAAAATCAACTTCTATCTCGAAATATATGAATTACACAATTTTATTTCTTATAATCTAGAATTAATTTTATCTAAAACTAATTATTTATTAACTCTGGCATTTTCGTCATTGTTGAAAATAAATATATAAACAATTTTACCATTTGTCGATAATTGTGAGTTACATAAATCTTTGCCTGAAAATATAAAACACGTGAAACTAATTTATGTAACAAAATTGTATTTAGATTGGTTGCGACTAATATAAAATATCATTCTTTTATATTTATTGTCATTAGAGAAATCAGTTATTTTCAAGATTATAAAAAACAATATTTTCCATGCATATTTATTTCATTAAAAACTTTAACACATAATTTTTTGTGAATAGTTACGTATTTAAATTTATTATGTACACTATTAATATTATAACATTACTGTAAAAAAGTCAGAAATCTATTGAAATAAATTTTAAAAAACATACTAAAGTTAAAACTTAATATCATAAATCTAGTTTGTTTTGTAAGTAAACTCTCTTTTAATAAATAACATTGTAAAAGTATCAAACATTATTTCATCAGTTTCTTAAGAGAGATGGAAAATTTAAAATTAAGAGGAGATCTTGCGTTTAAATATCGCAATTTTAAAATAAATCTTTTATAAAATATTATAAAATTTAAACACAATTGTAACATATCATCAGATTTAATTATTCATATATTTCTAAATTTTATTATATGAAGATTATTTATAATTTTTACATACATTTTTTTCTCTTCAAATTAATAGAATATAACTGAACAAATATAACGTATAAATATTTATTAAATAAATTTTAAAACTTTATTATATTAAAATGAATAAGTAATGAACGCGAGTTACCTTAACTCTGTGGTGTGTATTATTACGATATCGCAACTTCAACAAGTATCCAGGGCGCAGCGTCGGGATGCTTTTATACGGCGTCAACTTACCCAGGTTGTGTGACGTCACGATAGAAGCGTTCAATGGGTGACGTCACATTCGGAATATCCAATCAGAAATATTTTGTACCTACTCCTGTAGTCTGACTCCGAAACTTTGTTTTTTTGTATTTTCTTTGCGCTGTGGGTTGGTTGTAAACACATGTGAATCATCGGAAGTTATTGATGAATTCTACATTGTTCGATTTATTATATTTTATATTTTTATTTTATGACGTAGGAATTTCCATGAGTGCTTGTTCATTTATTGTAAAAGTACATATTCAGAAATAAGTGCTCAAACGTCGGAAAATAATTTATTATTTTAATAAATTATAAAATAATATTTACAATTAAAAATTAATCTTATTTTTTATAACTGTCATTCTCTCAACTTATATATTTTTAATTTAATGAATATCTGATAAACAAAATTACATAAAGCGTCAATATTTTCATACATTTTGTATTCATAATGTTTTAGTAATCTTATCATCGTTTTAATCATTCTAATAAATTTAAGACTTATTCAATACTTTTTCTAATTTTATAACTTTTCGAAGTACCTAATAGAATTTTTACTATTTTGTAACATTTAAACTTAAAATAGTTTATTATCAAAATCGCTATTCATATTTGTACACATTTAAGTTTATAATTCGATCAGATATTATTTCAGAATTTAATATATTTCTTAACTAATTTATATACAAAATAAAAGATAATTAAAAAACCAATTGCGTTTCAACCTTGGTCAAAAGGACATAGATTTATTCACATCAAAATAAACTTTTTTATATACAAATAAGTTATGTACATCTTTTGGTATTTATGAAAGTTTTTACCCTCAAAAATTTTGTAATTATACAAAATGTATAATTTTGTTTTTGAAATGTATAAAAATATTTCTATTGTTTTTATTGAATTGAATTTTATATTTTCATTTCATAAATAGCTTTTTGGTATGTATGATGGCTATATAGTCTATTTGTACTATATAGAAAAAGTACATAATATATATATTATATGTATATATAATATACACAACCCGTTGTAATATATATATATATATATATATATATATATATATATATATATATATATATATATATATATATATATATATATATATATTAAATACAGAATGTATTTTTCTATCTCCCTCGTAACATCCGAGACTATGAAAAGCTAACTAATCATTATGGTAATTTCACACCATTTTTGGTTTACTTTTAATTCTCTGCATACGTATGTGGGTTCGTTCTTGATGTTAAACGTTCTTAAAGTCGTAATTATTATGATATTATACGATTATATAGACTCACTTTAAAAAATCACTATATATATATATATATATATATATATATATATATATATATATATATATATATATATGTGTGTGTGTGTGTGTGTGTGTGTGTGTGTGTGTGTGTGTGTGTGTGTGTGTGTGTGTGTTCATAAGTGTATGATTCTGCTCTCTGCCAACGAAATTTATTATTTAATAAGTTCACTTCTCTGAAATAGCTTTCTTTCTTTACTCTATGAAATGCACAAACGTACTTCTCATGTTCAGTTTAACACCTTTTAAAATATACAGGATGTCCCGTAAGCTCCCGAATTTTAGGAAATGATTTTGTGGGTTAAGATAAAGTAAAAATTAAGAATTATTTTTCCTCCTTAACGCTTATTTTTTCAGATAACCGACATTTTGTACTTTTACAGAAAAAAAAGGAATAACTTTGAAAATAGAAAATATATTGAGTTCAGATTTAGTATTAGCATATTGTATGTTACGTTTCAAAATGGCGAGTGTTTAAAATATTTAATACAGAATATCACGGAAACCATAACATTTACGAAAATTCATGAACATTTTTTATTTTCGATGTTAAGGACAAGCAAAACGGTTTTAGTATTTTTTTTTCCTGTAGGTCAAAGGATAACCGAATTATTAATAAAAAATAGGAAACTAATAATTTCTTGGTACTTGACTAGAACACCCAAAATTGGCCTAGAACTAAAACATTTTTGAATTCTAATACTTTCAATAACAATTTTAAAATAGGTTGCTCTGTATTGCATTAAAAATTCAAATGTGAACATTAACTATTTTAAAATGGCGCCTATTAAATATTTTGTAAAATATCTCAAAACCTGTACAAAAATTAAACAAACCTAAATTATATTTATATTTATTAAACAAATTAATTACACTACAAACTTTATTGTATGTTTACGATTTGTTTAATAAATACAATTTATGTTTGTTTTATTTTAGTGTGTGTTTCGAGATATTTAGCACGAAAAAATAATATTAGGCGCCATTTTGAAATAGTTAAGGATCACATTTGAATTTTTAATGCAATACAGAGCAATGAATTTTAAAGTTTTTATTAAAGTTATAAATTCAAAAAATAGTTTGGTTCTACGTCAATCTTGGATACTGTAGACAACTACCAAGAAATTATTAACTTCCTGTTCTTTATCAATAACTCAGTTTTCAATAAACTACCGCGATTAAATCTGTTTTGTTTGTTATTAAAAAAATAAAATATGTTTGTTTCTTCTGAATTTAAACTTTATTCACTGAATTGAAAATTAGATTTTTGTAATTTTGTACAGTTACAGAGTAACCTAGTATTGAAGATTCAACTTCAAATGTTATGTAGATTAATCAGGATTATATAAAATCTTGTACACTAAATTTATGGAATTTGACCGTGTTTAGATTCGGTTAATGACGATTTCAAAAAGTAACACAACTCAGCAATATTTTACAATGATATGTTTCTGATCACATAACTTTCTTTGCATTACGTTTATTTAACAACGTCATGTATCGATGTTCACGTATTATTGCAAAAACTTCAACAATTTAATTGAGTACAATTCAAATTTTATCAATGTCAAAAGTAATCATTTTTTCATTACAAGAAATTGTTTTGAAATGAAGTTATTTTGGTTCGTCAGATCTATTCAAGGATGTATCTTCCATGTTCGTGAGGGTTGGAGGGTGGACCAGAGAATGGAATATAAAAGGAATGTATTTAAACCCACCCTTAACGACTGAGCTCATTGGGAACACCGAATTTACTCTAGTATTAGAAATAACAAATCTTTTTTTTTTTACATTTATTTCTAATATTTGTTTTGTTGGGGAATCTAATTCACTATATCTATAAAATGTATGTAACTAAAATAACGACTTTAAATAGAATCTTTTTTTTGCGTGTAGTAATTGTTCACTAACCAAAAAAATAAAACATCTGTTGTATTAAATAAATGTTTTTTTCTCAAAACAATTTCTATTATGATATATATTTTTTAAAGTAGTTTTTATAATGAAGTAGTTCATACGCCTATGTATTAAATAATTAATATTTTAAACGTTTCTTTAGAATAAATACGTACTTAAAATTATAAAATATAAAAAGATCTGTCTTATTTTAACTCTAATATACAGACAACAAATATTTTGATGGAAAATTACATCCCTAATATTTGTCTATGGATCTTTTTGAGCTTAAAAAGTTAATGTTTACATAATTTCGACCTTTAAAACAGTTCTAAACAGTCTTTCATTATAACAATTTTATGTCTTTCCAACTTATGTTAAAATGCTAAAAAATATGCAAGCGGAAGATTTTTTTTCTTTCATCCGAAGTAGGCCCTACAGAGTGACCAAATAGTCAAAACAGGACGAATATTTTCAATACAGTACTATTTTCATTTGGATACTTTCTGCTAGTAGTTTCAATCTGCATACACATGGCTAGAGTTAGAAATAACAGATGGAGTTAGTTTCCGTCCTGGAAGTGGCGGAGAGCTTAGACGGAGTCGCATTATACCAAGTTGTGTTTCAAGAAAGACGTCACCTGTTGTGATAATAATAGTAATTCGTGTAACGCGTACGTTTAATATTCCAATGTAATAGATAATTACACAGTTTATGACCAACAAAGATACCAGGGTCAGTTTCCGAAGACCAAGGTGTCTTATCGCAACACTATGCGGCAGTTGTTACACAAGCTGTTTCTTTGTGTGACGTTACCCGATCTGGAAACTACCACTAATGACAGAGGTATTTGGTATCTCAAACCGCATGCCCAAAAGCTCAAAGAAGCCGATCAGGAACTGATCTCAACTAGTTGTTATTTTTTATGGTATGACCTAAATGTCTTGACCCTGCAAAATTTACAGCTATGCGTGAAATAAAATCAGTGCTAGCGGATCAGTACTTGAAGTGGTATTAATATTTTGTTTAGCAAAGAAGTGGCGAACATTTTTGACGCTGCATTTCTTCTGAAACTCTCAACTCGTAACGCACCGTGACAATATTCAGCATACTTTTTTTGCGCAATTGACAGAAGATGAGATTTTCAAGACTCGTTTTAAAGGAAGGATACGTTTCATAGCATTTCCAAAACAATTTGACTTCCAAGATCTCCAAATCTTCCTCCACGAGATTATTTTCTCCATTTCGACCGATCTTCACACAGTTGAAGATTTGAATTGAAGATAACCGTAAATCAATATTTACTGAATGTGTACGTTGATATGTTAAACACAGTCTTCAAAAGAACAGTTTGGTGTCAAGAACTCTGGAAACTGGATAGGAACTATTTCAACATTGTTTGTTACTAAGTTATCATAGTAAGAGTCTTAAACTAGTCATATGAGTTTTCCATTATGTAATCAACAGGTTTCAAGACTTTTTGATACCCCTGAACAATAATATTCTATTTGAACATCTGGAAATGTAATATGAAAGTAGAGTAACAAAGATAAAACACAGTTGTCTCGTTATGCATATGACTGGAACGTGATAATTCAATTATCAGGATTTATTGACACCTTGTGCTGCAGTTGTTTACAGCCGCCTGCTACTGACTGATGTCCATGTTTACTTCTTGTGATAGAATGGTTTTACTATAAAGAACTATTGTTATTTTGTATATAATACAATTATAATTAATAATAAAGTTTAAATAAATAATAAAATATCACTTTCCAATTGAAAGTTAGGATTTTTTGTACTAAATAAAAAACAGTTTCAACGTAATTACTTGTATGTAGCTAATGGAAGTGGGTTATGGGTGTTAAGGAAATGAAATAAGCAAATATTGATATTTCAAGATAGGAACCAGTTCGAAAGAATATTTGGTGTAGTGAAGGAGAGTGATGGATTCACACACAAAAAAAATAATAATAATAAAGTAATGTAACTATTGGTAACTGGTATAACAAAGGACGACTGGTATAACAAACATTTTCAAAAGATGGAAGAGGGAAGAAGACCAAGAAATGCTCTAGGAAAACGTGGATGGGAGCTTTAAGGACTACTTCAAAGATTGAGAAGAGTGGTAGAGGATGGAAAATAGTGGAGGAGTTAGGAAAGCAGTTAACGTCCTGCAAGAGCTGTAGCGTGAAGGAAACTAATATTAGTTTAGCCGTGGAGGTAACCAGGTGATGTTTCTTGTAGAAACCACAATTTTTTCCCTATTTGCTTCTTGGATAAACATGAAGAGAGAAATACAAAATAACAAACTTGTGAAGGATGTCCCTTGACATAACGTGCTGAAAATGGCATGCATTGGTTTTTTTTATATACACAAATGATAGCAAATTCACGATTGAAATATTAATTATTGTACAATAGTTTCGTAAAACAGACTCTGAATACCAAAATTGAGCAAAATTGAATTATAATCGAATTTTAAAATCAACGAACATAGGCTACGTAATATACAGGGCAATAAAAATAATGACAAATTGCTCTAATTGTTATAATCCATGGTGTCGAGTGATGATGTTTCCATGAAGACGTTCGCAATAGCTGAAAAGTATATTTTTAAAATTTACTATTAATCCATTATTTGACAAAATGTAAATGTTTACAAAACACTGATAATGGAGAAAATGCTAAATATATAATTCTTTGTAAAAACATTTGCCATTACAATTTTTTTTTATGGAAATTTTCACTGTTTGTTTACAATAACAACACACTTAATTCTACAAAAATAACAACACAAAGCTCAGCCTATTTTTAGAAAGTAAACAAGTGCGGATTTACAACTAAGCAGGTATATAAAGCTTGAATTTGTCATTTCATTCTTTTCCTTTGCTATTCAAATAAAACAGAAACACGACAAAAAGTGTTTTTTTACAAAGTAACCCAAATATCATATAATAATACTTTATAGATTTTTCACTAATATCCTAAATAATATTCACTAAATCGATTTAGACCAAACAACAAGAACTCGTCGTGTAGAGCCTAAATTTCCGAACAGTTCAAAACTTGAAAGTGAATCACAGACGCCATTTTAGATTATCGATATCTAAAGTTATTTGTCAAAATGGTGGTTGGATTTATTTTAGTATTGTCAAATTATAGCAACCATTAACGTTTTTGTTCCTAAGCTTTGATACACCGGTTGGGTTCTTAAAACTTTCTATTTCACCACTATTGGTTTTAGTTGATTTTGAGATATTCTAAGACCTTGTCTTTGTTGAATTTTTGTTTTGTTTTTGAAATCACTCTTTACGGGGGTGTTTGTTTAATATTTGGTTGAGTACATAAGGGCTACGTTTCAGTAAAGTTTGATCATAATCGGTATAAACTATTTTAGAATTATTAATTTTATGAGGCTTTTTCTTAAGACAAAATCTCCTAAACAATGTACAAACACATACAAAATGTTTTTAGACACTTGAGGGACACTACCAAAAATCTGAGAAAGTAAAAATACATTTATAAATATTCATTTACACATTATTGTATTATATTCAATATTCTGGGAGATTTAATATTGCATGGTTATATGTCGAAAAAAATCTTCATATAAACATATTTCTGAAAACGCTGCGTTAACAAAATATTTCTCCCTGATTTCTTAACCGATAAAATTTTTGGTATTAGATGTTTATGATATGTAAAATTGATGAAAATAAATCCTAAAGCTGTATCTTCAGAATTTTTGCAAAGACTTACGTAAAACAAATATTTAAAAATTGGATTGAAAAACCACTTATTTAGTTTGTCGTAAAATAAATTTATTAATTGGCTAATAAACAATAAAAGTTTTGAAACATTTTTTAGATAATTTAAATCTAAAAAAGTTCGTAAAATAAAATGTAAATTACGGAAATTGAATAACATTACGAAGAAGATTATATGATTTTAAATATCGTAACGTTTTTATGTAACATCTGTACGTTTCGTTTTTAATGAGAGTCAAATTTCTGTAACGTGCATTTCCTTTCTATTGACTTTATTTAGATAATATATCTTAGAAATAAGCCATGAAATTTGTTCCTTAATTTCTGTCCTGAGAACTACAGGATGGCTTTATTTCAACCTTGGAGCAGAAATCAGGGAAAAAATATTTCGCTTGCTGTAACTGGGCAACGCAGAGTTTTGTGACATAATTTATATGAAGCTGTTTCCATATTTCCCCCTAGAATCACTTTTTATTTTGAAATCACCCTGTATATAACTGTAAAAAAAAAACTAATTTTAATATTGTATATTTACAGTCAAACACATAAGTTGAAGGGAGAAAGAGGGACAGTAATTTAGCTTAAAATTAACAGACCTCTTAAAACGACTTCATTAAAAGCGTAATAACTAGAAATATTGCTTTGGCCCCTTTGCACCGAAGATACTTTTGAGAATTAGTGTTTTTTTTCTAATCAAGTTAAACCCACAGAGATAGAGAATGAAGAGTTTACAACACCACAAAGAAGTCTTTAAATGAAAATTGATTTCGACATTTCCTTTATAAGGTCATTGGACTTGTTGACAACTGAAATATTGACTTTACGCCGGAGCGTAGCAAGTTTCTTAGTTAATGTATTGAAACCTTGAAGTACAAAAATCACATACGTTTTGTAAATTCAATGTTGTCTTTTGACTTGTTTGTATTAAAAATTATCACCTTTTTTTGTAGCGAGCTTTCTAGGTTTATATTAAATCCCGGCGTTTTGTCATAATCCAGATGACATCCTCAGGCAGAGCACATGTCACACAACACATACATATAACAAAACACACACAAAAATAAAATAATTTTATATGGAATAAGAGAATACAGTTTTGTATAGTGTATACGTCAAATTCAATGAAACATGTTTGAATATGTCAACTAGTTAATGCAATAACATTATCTTTTTTTATTGGAATTTTTCTTTGTGAGGGACAGTTTTTTCTCATCTAAAAGAGAAAACATAGTATTATGCCTCTATATAACACAACTGAAATCATATATTAGGGTAATAACCTGTCATTGATCTAAGTCGTTATAACGTGTCTAAGTGGGCGCCATTCACTTTTTGGAAAAGCATGGAATTTTTTAACGTGATGACGTTATTTATCTCATCTACTTTATGAATAATTGCTTCTCCGAGTTCTTCAACAGTTACTGTTTTTTTACGGCACAGTCGAACTTTTAAAACCCTCAAAGCTAAAAATCTATTGAGTTTAGGTCTAGTGATCTCGAAGATCAGAATACATGTTATTTGCCTACCAAACATAAGATAACCAATAATTTTTGATAAATAAATAATCTTTTATTGGGTTGCAAATTTGTGAAGGAGTTTCACCATCCATAAATCTTATAATTTCAATATAATGCTGTTGCAGTTGTGATTTTACTTTTACCTTATCATGTAGCTCGTACAAATAACGATGTCTTGTTATTATTACTATGGTACGACGCTATTGTATTTGCATTTAGTGATATTTGAGGAACATACATTTCACTAAAGACATCAACAACACCAATTACATTTCTAACTATTGGAGGTCTTCCTGGATTCTTGATGTCTCCAATGGACCCGGTGGTTTCAAACTTACTAACAAGGTTTTTATACGCGACTACACTGCCCGGTCTGTCCCTCAAATCGTTGGGAGTACGAATATTTCTTACCCCCGCTAAAAACTCCGTTCACATTCATAATAAAACAGAATTCAGGTGGTGCGTGTTTGTAAAGTTATGATGGAATAATTAATTGTAAACTACTAAAAGTTTATCACGTACTTTATAATTAGTCAACATTGAGAAAAGTGGTTGCTATGGTAACCAATAAATAGCAATGAAAGTAACAGTTGACGTTTTAATAAATCCCAATTATATCTGTATACAATGAAAAGGTTTTCTCGGAGTTTGGACGACAAATAACGAAACCACAACCATATTAAGTTTTATCTTATTTTGAAAAAGCCGGTATTATTAAGGGATTGATACATTTTATGTTTCGTTGTACGAGATTTTTTTTTAAAAAAAGAAAAAAAGTTGTTTATAATTTGATCAATTTGTCATCATAGTATAACAGGGTCAAAATTTAGGCAAATTTAAATTACATAAAATAAGAATGTTTTACATTTTCAAAAAGACGTATATTTCCAGTTGTTAAGAATTAAAGTGTAAAAGTTCTCTTGACGACACGGTGGTAATTTCAACGCCACTTTTAAAGGATAAGAGCTAGATCAATTTTAATTTCGTCAAAACCATTAAAACACAAAATGTCGGAAATTTTATGATCTTTAAAAGTGTTTTTACCCTTTTCACTTCTAATCCTTATAAAACAACTCTTCGGAGAACTCAGGATTCTCAGATGTATTTAAAAAAATAAAAGGAAAAGGAAATATTTTTCTTAATTTTTTTTTTACTTTTTGAGAAGAATTTAGAGTTTCATCCAATGTACTCATTCATGGGGAAACAATCTGGATAAAATACTCTCCATGCAGCTAAACGCCGACATGAAAGGGAGAGAATGTTTTTCACGTATGTTTTTATTCACTCTTTAAAGGCTAATGTTTACCTTTGTATTAATATATGCTATTGCAAAGCTGCACAAAATGTTCTGTTATATTCTCCTGTAGGGCTTACTTAAAAAGGAACACTGAATAACCTAGACGCCATAGAATTTCAGATTTTATAACTGCACAAAACACGCTTTTGTGGAGAGTTTTTACACATAAATACTGTAAGATTTGACCTTGTTAGAATACTTTGCCTAGGAATGTGATGCTGGTTATTCTAATAAAAAAATGGATGATTAAACACTTGTTACTATTTAATTTTCTTAATTTCTAAATGAAAACACAAAATGATATAATTTAATGTCACTCTCAGACGTATATCTTAAATATAACACATTAAAAAGAATATACGCTATACGTTTCTATTTTAAAACCACCTCCTTCTAAAGGGGGTTGTATCTACAAACAAAAGCCATTGGTGTTTGATAATCCATTTATTGGCTAACGTGATCATTGTGGTATAATTAAATATATTTTAGATTAAAAATCTGAACGAAGAATGTTTTGGAACATGTCTCTAATTACTAGCACATATAGATTAAAACTGCATACATATGCAACGAAAAATTCCAATAATTTTCACTAGTGTTGTTTATATTTTACACACTAATATTGTTTATACTACATAGCTATGTTTACATTACAACAAACTCTAAATTCATTTATATTTATTTCAGACCTTGCTAAGGACTCAATTTAGAATTTTTATTTTCAACACAAACTTTTATTTAACTACTTTTTAAATATCGACTCTAAGAATCAGCTGATATTGTATTTCTAAAAATATTTTAATCATTTTGTAAACAGACGGCTGATTTATTTGTATAGGCTCAATGTATTTTAAGTAGGTCTATTGAGTCAAATATAACTTTTGGCTTAGGCCAAAAACTAAAAATTCTCATTCGTCCCGACCGACATATTGAGTCATATTTTTGTTATGTGCAAAAATTGTTATAATCTGTCCAGTGGTTTTCGAGATACAAGGGAGTTTTACTCTATTTAATAATCTTTGCTGGCTATGGTAATAACATGTACTTATACATATACATATTTTTGCACGCTTGATAAATTATTGTTACAAATCTATTGAACGTTTATTATGTTTATAATTATTATAAGTTTGCTAAATAGGTATCGTACGTTTGCTACGTAATTATTGTACTTTGGTAATACAATTATTATGCGTTTGTTAAAAAATTATTGTACGTTTGCTAGATAATTATTGTACTTTTGCTACATAATTATGGTACGTTTCCAACATAAATATTTTACTTTTTCTAGATAATTATTGCACGTTTGCTATTAATACGATTGAGGAAATAGTTCAAACAGATTGTGGGACTTTTATATCATTCACAAACCAGGCAATCCTGATTTTTCATCTTCGATGCTGAAGCTAATACAAAGTAGGAGAAGCTTTATTTGTTATCAAAACATTGACAAAATTGCTTTTCTGTTCGGAATCCCAAATTATTTCAAAAACCACTTCCATGTTTATTTTCTTTAAATTATGGGTTCGCTTCTCCAGATCATTGACTTATCCCATATCAATTGCTTTAAGTAAAATTTAGTTTATAGAAATATAGTTTATTTTAAGACTTTAAATCATAATTGTAGGAGTATAAATAAACGGCGAATAATCACTTCACTAACATTTACATAACCAGAATATTTTAAAGAATATTATTTATATTTAAATACAGTCTGGACTTCCTTCAATTGTGCCATACATTGATCTTAAGCGTTTATGTTTTAAGATGAAAACTATTTTTAAAAATGACGTAATTTTTAAAACCACTTTTCTAACTGAGTACCGAATAATTTCACGAAAAACTAGAAAAGGTTTTTTGATCCAACACGAAACTTTTTCCATAGAACGTATTTGTGAGAAAGTAAAATTTGTTTTGATACAAATAAATGACTGGTTAAGTATACATTAGTATTAGTAAAGTATATACAGTAGTTACAAATTGTATGTGTAGGCCCTATGTAATTTCACATATTTTCACATTTTCATGCTATAAGCTAAGAAGTTTCCTTAGACTTAGGAAAGTATGACTTACGTAAAAACCTATTTTACCTACTTCAAAATGTAGCACTAAAAGTTTTATCTAAATTGGTGCAAAAAGCCAAAGTTAATTATCGATTTAGTTTAACCGGAAATCTACCATGATTCGTGTATATAAAACGACATTTCGAATGAATAAATCACCTCCAATTATTAAATGATAAAGATGAGGAAAGTGGTAAACGACAATATAACTTAACAACTTAGAGCCATGTTGAAAACCAAAACGAAAAATCTAACAAAGATAGGCATGAGCAGTCAAACGTAGGCCTAAGACTAATACAAACGTGAAGTGGCAAACTATAAATCAAAAGATCAAAAGGAATGGGGAAAACCATGTTATCACGGGAGTTATAATTTGAATAATTAACTAAATAAATGCAGTGTTCAATTTTAAGCAGTGTAACTATAATTAGCAAACAGAGAGAAAATGTTACAATAAAAACTATTACTTTACCGAACAAGAAGGGGCGAGAAATAGGGAAGGTCCAGAAGAGATTTGTTTGCTCTTTGTTCCGTTTATAAAAGTCTTTGGCAATGACAATGCTACTGTGCTTAGCGAAGCAATTCTTTTCTTTAAGGAAATGTTTTGGCGCCAGATAGCCAACCTGTCTGTTCATTTTGGATCGTTCAAGAATAAAACTTTTGCTACTCCACTTCCAAGTCTTTTAATAATATTAAATTCAGTTTTCTACTAGATTAAATTCTTATTCTTAACCTTAATTCTTATATGTTATTATATTATATATTTGAGTAATTTTAGAAAACGTAACATATGATAATAATTTGATTTTAGGACCTCGAGGGCATGGACATACCGAGAGACCTAGTTGAATCTATACTTCCTTTCATTTAGTCTCGGGTTAAACCCTCTATACTCTTTCTATTAGGTCTCTCTTGAACCCCTCTGGTTCTCTTCATAACTTGACGATGTTAGAGTATTCGAGGGCTAGGGGTCGTTATTTTTATGTTCTTTTCTTCCGTTTTTTAGTGAGCCGATGATGACCTAGGTGCTTTTCGCCTCTTAACAACAAAAAACAAGAATAATTTTTAATAAAACTTCGATTCAAATCTGTTTCTGGTCAAAATTAATATGTAGCAAATTTCACATACATGAATAAATTGGTTAACCAGAAAAATCTGTAATTATTTTAATTTAAAGTGCAATATTTACATTTTTAGTTATATTTTGTTAAAGTTCAAATTGGAAAGGTATTGAGAGAATCCAATGGGTGTTTATTAAGTTACGGTGTTGACACCGGAACACCGGAGATACGATTGTTAGCGAATCTTATGTACAAAGCTAGAATTTCTGGCTGGAAAGTTGTGCTTAGATAACAATGATTTTTAGCAAAAAGGATTAATTTTATACTCTGCCTCAGGGAATTTATCAGAAAGTATTAATTAAAATGAACGAATCGTAAAACGAATTCGTGTGCAGTTATTTCACCTCTTAATTTAAAGGAATAAAACAATTTTTTCTCGCCTTTATAAAAGCTTAAATTTTACTTTTGAATATTATCTAAATATTGATTATTGTTGTTTTAACGTTATTTATTATTAATGACAATTATTTTGTTTGAACAAAAAAGAAAGGAAACGCTAAACCCAGGACATCAGTAGGAAATACAGTTAGCCGACCGTCATTTCCAGGCTCAGAAACTTCCGTCGTTCAAATGTCATTCCATTGATAAAGTTTTATATTTCAGAATTCTTAATGGTTGACAAAGAAACAGCTTGCATTGGATTTTACTTATTTTATAACTGATATCAAATTAATTTAAATGAAACTTGTCATTAATGTATAATAATAATGAGAGTAAAATATTACAAATGTGGAAATATAAATTTTAATTGTTCAAAAGTACTTATTCTGTATTACTTTCACAGAGGTCAATTCTGGCAATATGGTTTGGCTTATTAATCTGCACATTTCACCAAAATTTTACCAAAATCTGCGTAGCAAATTTTGTGAAATTAGTCATTTTAAGTAAGAATGTTTCTTATATTTTTATCCAATTTTCTAAAATTAGGATTTTCGTGAACGAATGTTTGTTTTATTTTTATACAATTTTTTAAAAATTGGCTTTTTGTGGAGGAATGTTTGTTTTATTTTTAACCAATTTTGTAAAATTAGGATATTTGTGGACGAATGATTTTTTTATTTTTATACAATTTTGTGAAATCAGACTTTCTATGGGCTATTGATTTTTTTATGGGTTTTTAGTGGGCGAATATATGTCTTATTTTTGTCTATAACTCACTAAATGTCATTTATGTTAGTACGCAATACGTTGTGTTTGGGTCTTCAAGTGGTATATTCGATAAAAATCGTTAAATCCAATTTAGAAAAGTGAGAAATGTAATGTTTTTTTTTTTTTTTTTTTTTTTTTTTTTTACGGCAGATAACTTCAAAATTTTATTTATTAAAACAATTAAAAGACTTTCAGATAAGCCAAAATATACACATACATCAAATTTGAACATAACTATTCATTTGTTTACACTACATAGTTTAACATGGTTAAACTCCATTCCAGGCATTTTTTCGTGGAAACTACAAAATGTATATTGACAAAAATTAACTTTTAAAAATCGCTAAATTATCCATACTACATATTATATACGAGAAAAGAAAAAAAATCTTCTAGTTTGTCTCTTTAAATAATACATTTAATTAATGTCTTAGAAATCTCGATACACGTTTTTAATTTCATCCTGGCTTCTGGATCTTGTAGCAACCCACCTGGAGAACGTTACAGAGAACTATGACGTCACGTTTTTAATATATTTTCAAATCATCCAGAATGCAGACATCAACCAACTCTCTTCAATTGTATTTCTTTGCTTAGAAATTGTTTCGTAAAACGTTTAAAACCGAAACTATTTTCTCATTTACTAGATTAGAATAAAGACATTTCTTGGTTTAGTTTTACACATAACAGTTTCAAACCTTTTAGATTCTGCAACATTTCATGAAAGTTAAATTTAATTTTTCCTCTTTTAAAAATAAAATGAAATTGTACGGTATTCTTTCTTGAATGGGTTATTATTATAAGTTAAGCCCAACAAGTAATTCTAGTATACAATAGTAAATTAACAAGATTGTAATCTTATTTATTCGAATACCAAAATTAATTCGTGCCGTATTATTATTATTGTATTGTTGTTTTCATTGCTTTATAGAACAGGTGCTCAAAAACTCTATATAGAAAATTTGTGAAACGTTTCTATATATCAAAGCAAAGAAAAACGTTCCTTTGACATTTGCCTATTTTGGTTCGTTGTCCGTCCGTCTGTCTGCCTGTGCGTATTCCATAATAATTAATATCTGTACCATATGAGCTACAACTTTCTGATTTTTAAATTTTTAATGTTATTATTTCAAAATTTTCAAAATGGCGAACATTTCAAAAATTAATATCTTTTTGCAAAATGTAAAGCTTCCCAAATTATTAGGTTTTGAATTATTGAAATATTGACCATTTTTTTGAAGTAATAACATTGAAAAAAAAATATACACTTATGCACTCACTACTGTAAAATGCCTACAAAATAAGAAAGTTACAGCTCATATGATTTTTAAGATATTAATTATTGTGTAAAAACACAAACCAATAGACAGACGGACAACGCAGCAAGTAAGGCCATATTTATTGTGGTAATACTTCTTATCAATTGTCTTAATAATTTCTGGATATTATGTTATTTCATAATGTGTGTTACAATTATACAAGAACAAAAATATAATAACAAATTACAATCTGTTACATTGTAAAGAATTTTGCTGACCACATTTCATTTATTTTAATGCTGGTAATAAATGAATTGATGAGTTGGCCGTTCTTTATAACAATGATATCAGATACCACAACTTTGGCCTACACGTTACTTTCACTGATATTCTGTCTCCATCCACCAAATATGTTTTTATAGACCCCTCTCTCTAACACGCGTACTTATGAAAGAAAAATTTCTTGCTAACTAGAAATACCATTGAATTTATATCTAAATACAGAAGTCTCATAGCATACGATATTTTGAGGCTCAAGATGTAGTTGAACAATTTTAGTTTTGTCGATTCAGGTTCAGAATGCGCTTGTGTTAGAGGAGATGGATCATGTAATACGAGTTATCAGATGTGTGCCGTTAGATGGCAGCACTACACACTTCAATTTCTGAGCTTCAACGCACACTATGGAGATTGGTTATCTATTAAGTATGGCATATCAATTGGTGTATACAATTGTGGTTTTAAAGACGGTCAACATTTTTCTTGGTGTTTTAAAAGTCGTTATATTCTTCAACCGAAAAATGTTTTCATATTGAGTTTGATTTGAATCGTAAAAAAAAAAAAACGAGAGTCAATATGGCGGCTGACGTGAAGAGTCACGTATCCAAGATGGCGAAATTCAGGAATAAGTTCAGCTGGTTCCGAAGTTGATGATGTTTACATTGACGGCAATAAGATTGATGGCGACGGGATCAGAGTTTAGTGCTATTTATATAGTTTGATAAGAACTATATTGGGTCCAAATCCTTGCCATGTTTAATACCCCTACCCTCTCTCTTTTTCTCTCAGAGTGAATAAAATTGTGGCATTTCCGAGCTATCTTAGCTAGATTTACATTTTGCTTAATCTAATCTTGGGTTAAATCGATACACACACACACACACACACACACACACACACACACACACACACACACACTCACACACACACCACTACACACTTGATTAACTTTTTTAAATTTCTTTAATGTAAAATAAGCTATTGCCTTCTCCTAGTTCTCAACATAGAAACAATTTCCATGACGTCAGGACCCTTAATAACATTTGTCAGTCATTTTAATTGTGAATTTTAGAATGACTACGAAGAGAGCTCAATCGACTGACCAGACATTTCTCTTCACTGAATGCGGTCTAGCGCGCCTAGACCCTTTACAGGTTTCTGTTACACAAGATTATAACTAAAAATATTTAATCAAAAAATAACTCGCTGACTATCAGTTTTTATGTATGTTATTCTGCACAGATTAAAAAGTACTGTTTAGCTAACTTAATTATAATTAAATGTTCAAACCAAGTGGTATTATTGTAAAAAATATATAACATATTATTTAGTCTACCATAAAAACAAAAACCTATTAAAAATAGTTAAGGGTATGTTAGAGAATAAGCTCTATGAGGGAATTCTGTGTATGTGTACAATAATAATCTAATTCCTAAAAATTAACCTTGAATTGAAAATACCATACATTTACCATGAGTTTATGTTGTAATAAAACTAAGTATTTCAATTAAACTGCGTTTTATTACCAACTTAAGAGAGAATAAATATGTTGTTATTCCCATATTGCAGACTTGAGTGAAGTGAAGCATTTTATTGTCCTGTTATGGTAATCTGATTGTTGTTGTGGAAACGTTTATGTAATTTTTTTTATCAGTGGGTGTAGATGAAATGCAACACTGCATTTAAGAATGTGACAATAATTGTGTTAACAAACGTTGTAATCTCGATGGAGGTTAAATTGATTATTGTGTTTTAAGGGATGATAAACTGAATACAATATTGCCTATCACTTTGTGAAATATGTACAGACATGTTTGTCAATTCGTATTTAGTTGTGTCATGAGATGTTGTTTTATTTATTTTTCAACACTAGTATAATCTACTTAATTAGTAAAAATCCAGGAGAAACCTGTTATTATCTGTAGGCTACGTTTGTATAAAAATGCTATGATTGAAGACAATTGATAACAGTTACTTCCCTTAACAAATACTCCTAATAAAGCTATATCATCATCAGATAATATAGCCTTATTTACGTGGCCTCAAGCTGATAGGCTGATACTTCTGTAAATTGGAATGGGAGGTAGGTCAACATTTATCTTAGTTTAGATATACATCATTACTAGTTTATCATTACAAATCTTATTAAAGCTATATTATCATGAGATAATTATTTACGTGGCCTTAAGCTGATAGGTTGATACTTCTGTAAAGTGGAATGGGAGGTAGGTCAACATTTATTTTGGGTTTATATTTAAACATTAGTCACAAAACAGTAGAACACTTTTATGAATATTATCCTATCGCCTAATTCTAAATCAGTGTAATTAAATGCATAAATTAATTAGTAAAGTGGTTTAGTTATTGTGCTTCGACTGTGGTTAGGGGAATTATTAATTTGTAAATTTAACCTCAGTGCTCATTAAACATTGTATTACAGCAGCTTTTGACAAGTCATGAAATGAAAATTAAGATTAGTAAAATATGTTCATCATATACGTACAAGTTTAACACATTTTAAGATAAAGCTATTATTTAATCAATCTAATACCGTTTCGACTTTAATTACTCGATTAATTCACGTAATTTGATAATTGTTATATTAAGTTCTTTAGTTGCCATCTTTCTAGAAATGTCTTTTCTTTAGTCATCTGTCAAACATTTAAGTTCGGCCATAAGGGTGTAATTTAAAAACTTAATTTAATGAAATGGGAATATTAATAACCCAAACCCGTGTGTAAAATACAAGTAATAAATATTGCGTTCATGATCATTGATTTCACAAAAAAAAGAACAGCCGTCATTAAAAGCTGGAATTTAATAAAATAAAACTTACACTGAGTGCGTATTTATGGCTCCAGTGAGGCAAGTTTATGCCCTTATTTAAATATATAAATTATGTTTCAAAGATTACTAAAGAGAAATGACATTTGATGACGTTTAGTTCAATTTCTTTGGAAGTTGTCTGAGTGGGAAAGCTTGTATAGTGCTTTTGAATGGTTTATTTAATCATTTCCACTGAAAAACTACCCTCAAGAGTTCATCTATAGTTAATAAGGGTGAAGCAAACCCTTTTTTATAAGGCGATGATATTCGAGGAGCTTGCGCTTTAAAAAAATAATTTAAAAAAATATTTTACTTTTTAACAGCTATAACTCATTTTGTGAATATTAAAGCTATTATTACTAATTTTATTTTTATTTTTTAATTTGAAGTTATATGTTCATGAATTTTACCTTTTAGCAAGTACTTCCTTATTTGTTTACGTTGAACATTGTGCCATACAAATTGCCTTAAAATATTCAAGAAAAATGTTTCTTAAAATTCAACATTTGTCTTCATTTTTAAATTCACAGTCTGATAAATTTTCTGAATGAAATTGTCCAATTATTTGTGATACATAGTTTAGATGTCACATTTGAGCAAAATCATATCAAAATTGGACACTTAGAGCGTTTATTTATACATAACGTTTTATATATTGTGAGATAAAATGCTGCTAAATTTCTTCAAATAATGCTTCGTTTTATAATAGGTGTTACGCAAAGATATTTAAAAAAATAATAATATTAATTTACAGAGTATTACGTTTTCATCAAAATATAAACACTTCTTTATTTCTAAATAGATTTGATCAAAAATGTTTCTTACATTCATGAAACATTTTCAAATATGGTTTCGAACTGTTTACCAAGATATACTGTATGAAAATAAATTTAATGTAAATAGATTTATTGAAAACTCTATCTAAATAGTATTTGTTAATAGTAGGTATAAGCTTACACATCACAAAACACATGAAAGCTAACTCTTTATTTTTAAACTTTTAAAAAATCTATAAATAATAATGTTTCAAAACAATATCTATGTTATGATGCAACTGTCACACAACCTCAAACATAACTGAATTATTTGGGAGAATTATTAATAATAATTTTAATCTTTTTTGCAACTGAAATATTTTGTAATAACCAAAAATATGATTGTGCATCGATCCTGACTAATGAATCACATTATAAATGGTTTTGAATATATAAATAACTGTATACAATATTTGGAACTTAATCTACCTCAATAATTGTCCCCCCCCCCAATTCGGAACAAACATCGTTCTTCTTATTTTTAAATATTTAGAACGTTTTGATGAAATGAGTTTTTAGTTATAGTTAAAATAATTATAGGTTTTAAAATTTAAACAATTATTTCATAAACAAATTTAAAACGTAGTCCCCTGAAATAAATCCATACATAAAATTAACCAAACTTTGTTAAACAACCTGAATCTCTCAACAATAATTGAGGGTTGGAAAAATAAGCTATGCTATGTAATGCTGTTTATGGGCACAAAAATACACATGTGATGGTTGTTCTGGGCAAATTTAAATTGAAATACCAGACATATTTAAAATGTTTTATGATGTAGTAAAACTAAGAACTTCAGTTTACATTTACTGCCAACTTATGAGAGAGTAAATATGTTGTTATTACTATACTGCAGTCTTGAATGAAGTGAAGAATTTGATAGACTGACATGTTAATCAGAGTCGAATGTTGTGGGAACTTTTATGTTAGTTTTATCACCTCGTGCAGAATTATACGTGCATTACACAATTTAATAATGATTCTGATAACAAGTTTAGAATGCGCGATTGTAGGTTCATCATATTTTAAATTACTTATTGTGTATTTGAGAGTTGAAAAGTGATTAAAATATTGTTTGTCTACAGTTGTTGACAAAGTGGCATTTTGTTCATTTAAATTAGTTTGCAAAACAGCTGATTTCTCAACAGTTTCACTTTGCCCACTACTTTGCTCACTCCGAATGGCAACCGAACAAAACGAAATTTAGGTTAAGTTTATTTGAATTGATTTATAATATACAGGAAATGTCCCGTATGTATGTTAGATTAATTCTTATATGTAAAATAACATAAATAAACAACAAAACAACGTTTTAAAGTTGTAAAAGGAAGTAATTATTCATAAAGATGATTGACAGTGTATGTACACGGAGAGTATTTTTCGTTTGCCGAGTTTTGAAGTTGGCAATCCCGTTTCCTCAACAATACACCTTAGTTATTTGTAATATTCATAAATAACCTCAGTTTTGACGTGAGGATGAACACTATTGTATTAAATTAATGTTTTATTAAATTGTGTTACTGCTGAAGTATGTTTTTTATTTGTCACAAAATAACAACTGTAGACAATGTATAATGTGCAATTCGTGAGCAAAGTGTCTTTTTTAAACTCGATAAAATTGACGCACGAGGCTTGCCGAGTTTTTCTCTCGTTTAAAAAAGAGCCACTTTGCTCACTAGTTGTACAAATAACTATTTTCCTCATTGCAATATATACACTGATATTATTGTCAACTCATATTTATTGTTTTCTTTTGTTGTATTGTTGAGTTTCACAATTAAATTTGTAAAATCCAGGACTATTATTTGGTAAATGTTTTACTTGGTAATGTGTCTGAAATTATTCATTTAATTTTTATCTTTTTGTTGTAACTAAAATTACTAGTGAATTTATATAGAAAAAGTTTCTGGTGCAGCTTCCCTTACGGCAAGAACCGGGACTCTGCATAGATCCTGACTCGTGGAACATGCTATGAATAATTTATGAAAAATAAATAATTGAATATTTGAAAGAACAATAAAGCTAATCCATTCTTGTCCGATTTTTTCCTTAAAATTGTGTACAAAAATTATTTTTAGTAACATCTTGGACAAGTTGGTTGTCTGGAAAACAGTTTCATAATGGCGCCAGAATAAAATATTGTTTTGTTCGTAATGTTGCATTAATTCACTTATCATATAGTACAATTATAATGTGGCTGGTTCAATGTATGTATTGTTGCAAATTTACAGATACTTCTAATGGACTGGTACCTGTAATGGTTCGCAGATTATAATTTTACCGTCGCCCATCGTGAGTTGTAGTTGTCGTATACCTAAAAGAACTTATTACACAAACCACTAAAGTATGGTTTGGGTATTCCTGAAACAATTTCATACTTCAAGTAAAACGATGTCCCTAAATTACATAAAAATAAATAACTTAATTTCGAATAGTAGGAAATGAATCATTTTAAAGTAATATAATTTTCTGAAACTCGATATTTTACAATTTTGGGAACATGTGTAATTCAAGAAAACAAAATGAATACAGTATTACACATAAAATAACTACAAATACAATCTGTATCATCATCAGTATACAGTAATAATAACAATATGTCATATTCATTAACTTCTTTTTAATTGTACCAGAAAAATACCCACATATACCATATCTGTAGAGATGATTAGATTCATTGTTTATACTGTAATAATAATTATTGTTGTTGTTTTAGAGACGTCTAGTTTATAAAATGTTGAACACAATTTAAAAAAAAACATTTGAATCAACTAATTAAATAAATTATGTATTAAAATTAAATACACAATACTAGTTAAGTGAAATTCACATTTAGAAATTAAGTAAAATACAAACATAACTCTATAAACGAAATTACATATTATGTTTGATTGTTGCTTTTTTTTTTTAAAGTTTATTGTATAAGTAGGTTAGCTCTATCCTGTATTCCAGAAAAAAATACATTACGTAGATGTTCAGTGACACTAGACTTAGGACAGATATAACTTTAATGCCACCTAACCATACGACATGTTAATTATGATTCACTTTCTGGATAAAATGAACTAATACAATTTTATTTATCTCCTTCAAAAAAATTTCAATAATTAAAAATTACCGATTTTTAAATGGTTCATGAAGTAAATAACTTTCCAAAAAATTGCCTATTATTATTTTAGTTAAGGTTTAGTGGTTATTTAATTTTAATAGTTTTATAATAAAATAATTTAAAACAATTATTCTCCTAAGGAGTATCACTATAGTAATTATGGGCGTGGCAACTCCGAGACACCCTAAGTAAATCTAAACATTTTTTCATGTAATCTGGTGTTATATCACTCTGTTTCACCTTTCCTATTACCACTTTCTTGATAACTCTTGTTCTTTTCTGACCCTGACTCTATTAAAGTATTTTATGACTAAGTGTCTTTATTTTATTTATTTATTTTTACAAGGCGATGATGACCGAGAGTTTTTGCGCCTTTAAACAACAAGGAAAAGATAAAAACAATAAGCCTCACTCTTTTCTTAAAATAAAAATTTGGATTTTATCAGTAAAACAAAGTCTTATGTGTACAAACTAGAAATAAATTTTTGTACAACTTAAACTAAAAAAAAAAAAAAATCTAATCCAAAAAAATATCCCTCACTCCCTTCCCGAAAAATTCATGAGTTATAAAAAGTAAAAATTGAAACACAGATAATAGATTTTTGTTCAGTTTATTTTTAAACAATATATTATTTAGTGGTTTCTAGTATATCAGATACTTGTTTTGTGAAGATTTTTGTCTACCTTTATACTGTAAGCTAACACTATTGTTTACAAAACAAGAAATAAAAAAACTGTAATTTTTGAAATATCACCGAACGTCGGATTTAAAAATACATGTCCACTAATCTGTAGGCTACAGTGTAAAAACAAAGAAACAAACTATCAAACGAAAAAGTTTCATTCAATATAGGATTTCTTTTGTTGTAAACTTTGTTTCTGAAATGTATCAATCAGGAAAATGTCACAGAGTAGACAGTAGAACTTAATTCCTCACATAGTTTTCAAAACGTCTCTAGACAGATTGTCAATTATCTGGCGCCAAAAATCCAGCCTGTACTGTAAGAAGTATACTTCACGGAATAGAGTGTGGATAAGACTAAGGCTGTATGGATATAGAATGATTCACCCCCCCCCCCCAACACACTCTATTTGCTTTAGTCTTGGTTTTTTTGAAAGGAGAAGTCTTAATTTCACAGAGTCTAAGGTTTATTTTATTTATGGCCTTTTAGTGATAACTTAATCTAACAACGAAATTTCCTTCTTGGTGCAATTTTTTTTAAGATACAATTATTTTATTTTTGGAAGCATTAAAACAAAAAAAACGTTTTAATAAAGTTTAATTTATAATAAAATTTATAGTTTCATAGACGTGTCTTGTCTTTACACCTTCTACAACTTCTTTTGTTTGGTTTTTAGTCCTTTCTTATTCTACTAATTTATATCCATTACATTAACGTTTCCTTTGAAAAATTTTTAATAAGTGTCCGTATTTACGAAAATTTCCAATTAATGTTTAGCAAAATAATTTGTATTCGTAATTTTATATATATTTTTAGTGTGATTCTAATATATTTTTTTAATGAACCACAGACTGGCAGACGATGAGAAAGGTGAATGGATAGTGGAACCAATATCCAAGGGATGCTAAATAATAGCTGATATAAAAGTAAAAATAATTTTACAGTCATTTTACAAATTACAACTATTCTTATGAATATTAAAGAAATCAAAGTTGGTACAGAAAATGTTTGAGTGTTGAAAGCAATGTTTGTTGATGACAGTACTAATTTCACATAGAAATTATATAAACTTTCAACCTAGATTTAATTTCTTTTTCATGATGAACTTCATTAATAAATGTACTGTAAATAAATATATAGTGTTGGTAAAATGCAAAGCAAAGAGTGATTATTCACAAACAAACAAACATGGATGTATTCATTGAATTTTTTCTTGATAATATAATAACTAAACATTTTCAGGTAAAATTAGTACGATATAAGGTACTGTAATATCTTTTTAAGTAAACAGCTTTCTAAAGACGTAAACTCTTTACTGAAAATGTGTAATCAATAAAAGGTACGAACTCACAACGCAAATTAAAATAAAATTATTGGTCGAGATTATTGTATTGGTTAACGTAATCTTTAATAATTGAGTACCCCTCAGGGACTTACTTTGGTGAGGACGGACTTGACAATCCCATGGATCTAGACCCTTTTCCATGTAATCTTGGGTTAGATCCCTCTCTTTCATACTTTCAATCAGGTCTCTTTCGACCAAGTTTGTTTTTCCAACTCTTCCGCTATTAGAATATGTGATGGCTAGAGTATGTTATGCTCATTTTTTTCTTCATTTTGTTTTCCAGATGATAACAGTTAGATTTTTGCCTTTAAACAATAAAAGCGGAGCTAGCAAGATTACCTCGGTAGTTCACCAATGAGTAAGTAATTTAAAAGTCACAGATCATTTAACCTATTTTGAATAATTTTATTTTTGAAAGTGCTAAAAATCTCAAAATTTGCCTTTATAATTTAATTTGTAAATTATGATTATATATTAAAACTACTTATCTGCGCTGATTTGTTTACGGTATTCTATTTTTTAGTACAGACTATCACTGCTTACTACCTTACAAGTTACATAATTTTATTCTCATTATGAATTTATATAAAAACTAAAAATTATATATTTATATAATAATTTAATAAATATATTTAATAAAATATCATGATTGTTACATCTATCAATCGCTGTATACAAGAAAACTATACGCTACTTGTAAAAATAGTATCACAAGTATTTATAGATAGAATAAAACTCGAACAGAAGTTCTCAAAAAAAAATACGTTTACTAAATCAAACGTGTTTCAACTACAAAGTCGCCATCCTCAGTGATACATGAGCTAGATTAACTAAACTATAACTGTTTTTCAACAATACTAATAACTATGTGTCGATGAAATGCGTTTGATATAGGAAACGTAATTTTTGTGAGAACTTGTGTTCGAGTTTTATGCTATCTAATATTATCTCACAAGTCAAGCTCAACATTTATTTACAAGAATTAATCTCTGTTATTTGTTGATTCATAAATTAGATACACAAGACTTTGAAGACCTGTGTACACACTTAGTTAACATACACACTCTATAAAATTACTCTTGTTCATGTTGATATTATTCAAGTAATTGATTAGTATCAGAACAGTGTAATAATAATAATATTTATTGATTTCTGTTCATACGTTCAAATATAATAAATGTTTGACAATAAGTGTTTAATTATTGGTTCTAGAATGTTCTGGAAATTGGCCTTGACAGTAGATATAGATATAAAATCAATTATTTGATTTTTTTTTAAACATAACTTAATACACTTTCACTCGAAATGGGCAGTACTTGTGAAAAATTCAGTGAACAAATGAAAGAAAACATAATTTTCCAGATGACGTTTCAATGACTAAGTCATTATATTCAATTCATGTACACAAATAATGTTCTTGACACTGTTTAAATAATTGTTTGATTTATACTTTCCTACATATACATAGTACAGTATATATACTCGTTTCGCTTTGACAAACCGGGAAGTTTTTACAAAGTCATTGGATCAAGGTGTATATCAAAATTTAATTATTTCTACATATTGTTTATTTTTTGTCACACTTATAATAATTGTCGGTTATATTGGTACATCCAACTGCCATAAGTCTACCAAATTTTCTAATTCTAGCTACCCTTTAAGTGAATCAAAATATTAAATAACTTGTGGAAAATAAACGTAATTTAATTAAAATCAAAATATCTAGCTCTATGTGAGGTATAACCGATGGAGATACGAAAAAGTCACAGAAACAAAATTATAGATTTCCAAATCTGTATCTGCTGGTGTAATCCGATAGGTCTTACCGTTTAGCCAGTGTAGACCTTCCCAAAAAGGGTCACATAGACTTTAAAGTTGGGTCCGCTATTTTGAATTTTTTTTTCGGAAGTCAAAAATTAAAAACTTTAGATTTTAGGAAATTACCCGTTGGTAACAGAGTAAAAGCTATAAGTTTCCCAAATTTCAACTTTCTACCTCATTTGGAGATGGGTTAGAATTTGTATAGATGAGTAAGTCGCCTTGTTGACTATATGTTAGTTACGTGCTATGTGGTATGTGGGCATATTTTGGTAATATCTCTCTACTTTTTTTCAAAATTTGTTACTAACAAATATTAGAAACAACAAAAACTCAAAATTATTTTCTCAATTTTCCAAAATAAAAATTATCAAGTGTAACTTCTAAGAATCCCGATAAAATGAGTTATTGATAACAAAATGTAATTTATCAAAATTGACAGTATGAATTTAAATGAAATTTTAATGAAAAACGAAGGTTAATAATCCCAACCCTTATAAGAAGTAGGAAGTAAGAAAAATATTACTGTTCAGAAATAATTAGCAAAAAACAAAAAATGAACCACGATAGAAAGTTGGATTTTAAACAAATAGGCCCTACTATTAATGCTGAGGACATGTTTACGGGGTAAACAAAGCAAGTTTAAGTTCAATATTTTTTTTCCAGGACAGCACTAATGGTTCATTTTCATTTTTCCATAGACAACTACTGAACTGATATTTTTGTTTCGTTTTTATTTGTTTCGGGACTGGGAAGGTGAGAAAGTTTGTGCAAATGATTTATTTTTATATTAGCTTGTGTTTATAAAAAACATCACAAATTTTACGTCCCAAAAACAGATACTAATGTTTTGTCTGTTCATTTTTCTATTTCGAGAAATTATTATATATTACAAACTATTCTTAATATCTATTGTTACATTAGTAGTTGATTCCAAATCATTTATATTTTTATTTAAAATAAATTTCAACATCTTCAATGATATTTTACCAAGTACATAATTCGCTTAATCATTACTAACAGAAAAGTTCAGAACGAGAGATGATATCTAATTTAACACTTTGAAATAACTCGTATCGTTTACATTTCTAGAGTGCACATTTGTTTTCAAAAACCGTATGTGTTTTTATTTTAGAACACCAGCAGCTATATAGTTAAATCTCTTTAATTTATTGAGATTTTAATTATTTGATTTTTCCGCTTATGCGTTTTTACTAGCAAGTATTGTTAACTCTTTAATTTGCTTCAATGTTCAATGTTCACTTTACAACCATTCCATTCTATACCCATGCTCCGTACAAATATCATCAAGAAAATTATCAAAGTATATTTCGTTACTGAATCAAATATAAACGTACTTTTTTATATACGCCATGTGACATGTTAACTCAAATGTATTAGGCACTATCCAGTGCAATGTGTCATCATTATTTTTCATGGTGAATAATGCATACACATTAAAATCGTAACAACGCATGTTGTCGTTCGGGTATTACAGACATTCATTCGAGATTTTAAAAATGTAGTTTTTTACTTTCTCACAAACGGCGTAGGGGTTGGGGATCCACTGCACACAGCCTCAACAAATCACTAGCCTTCAAGTTGTTTAGATGTCTTTCCTGTCACCTGAACTACTCCTGTCTCTTGAATATTCGGTCAGCCCTTTTCACCATTTCTCTTCCCTACTAGATCCCTCCCTTTTCCTGTGTTCAGTCCAACCATGAGATATAAAACTACCTTTACTGACAGGAAGAATGGCACCAGGCAAAATGTGTTAAACGAAGGCTGTAGAACACTTGGTATTTAGCATTAACCAGCCAAAGGGCACTGGTCAGAGGAACATCCATTTCCTATCTGGTCATAGACATAGAGAGACAAACAAATTTGTACGCGATACACAATAACTCAACGTGTTGATGATCTCCGTGATGAATATCAGGATGTGGAGTCTTCCGCTTCGTCGAGATTTGTGGACGTAATAAACCTAATAGAGAACTGTCATTCAGGCCAATCAGGAGGAATCGCCACTTGGACAATTTGGTGAGGATAGATGGCCTGAGTGAGGCAGAAGTCCATCTGTTGCAGTAGTGCACTAAAGGTGTTTGCAGATATATCCGGATTAACGGCACGTTGGATTCTTGTTTTGGGAAGTATGTCTGTCTGTCGAATGTGTAGTTTTCAACAGCCCAAACCCGTGGATTAATATTAATCAAATTTAGTATGAAGGCATATGTTTGCCATATCTTGTTTTGGGAAGTATGTCTGTCTGTCGAATGTGTAGTTTTCTACACCCCAAACCCATGGATTAATCAAATTTAGTATGTAGGCATATTTTTGCCATATCTTGATTTTGATTTTTTTTAACAACTCAAAATATGGGGTACCAACCCTAAAAAATAACACAAAATTACGATTATTCAAAAACGGATCTATCGATTTTTATAAAATTTGCTTTTAAACACCCAAACAAAAGTGTGATCACAATCTATTCAAAATCCCCGATTCATTAATTATTGGTTTTAAAAATCCAAAAAGAACATTCGCCTGTTATAAATGACGTAATTTCTTACATTCGCTGTATTAATTTCGATCAAATTTTAGCAAATAATGAAGATTTGTGATCCAAAACCTGTGAGCAAAATTTAAAAATATTACAGTGAAAAAATTGGCAAAAATTGGCATTAAAAGTTCGATTTTAATCAAATTCGATTTTCCCTGATGAATTGTTTATAGCACAAGAGAAGCATATTTAGTCCCATTTAAATATTTATGAATATATATTTCAAAGACGTTGTTCATGGTTTTTTTTTCAAAAAGACTTTTTGATGAGAAACAATTTCGGTTGATTTTTATTTGGCTTTGGGATGGGTGAGTTAGAATGTTTGTGCAATATTTTTACAAAGTTTATTATTTTCCATGGAGAAATCACATACATTACCAAATAGTACTATCATTTCATTCGGGTATTTCAGTGAGCCCAAAATTTGAGTTTTATTGCACTGAGTTAACTTTTTAAAAGTGTCTTAAATATTTTGAAATATGAGTTTTTAAATGTACTTAAATGAAACTGTGTCTGAGAAGAAGAAAACCAAAACACTGTTATAAACCAAAAATGAATTTATTCTCATTACCGGTTTCGACCTGTCACTAGTCATTTAAAAACAATTTCACTTTATTATTATGATCGTAACATGTAGAAAATTCGTTATCAATAGTAAAGAAAAATTACAGTTCCCACAACCAGAAAAGACTACATTCCAATAACGAAGTCATCATCCTTGTTACAGTCGGGACAGAAATCAAATGAAGAAGACGACCTAATAGTTAAAAGTGATTTTTTTATGTGATTTCCTTAGTAGAAATTAAATTTATTACCTTATTATTGATTTTGAATAACGTGATAACGTCGCTTATTGTTTTAAATCTATTATAAATTCTTTATTTGATTTTTGTAATATAACTCTCAAACATATATTCAACAGGAGATCTCAAAATAAAAACAAAAGATAATACTGACAGTTTCAATATACTTTAGACTTCTCTTATTTCCTTGTCTCTCATTTCTTTTAGTTAAGTGAAATCTCGTGTTTGTTTCTTTAACAAACTTTCCTATTGATTGAACAAATTGATTTGCAACAAGTAACAACTAACAATTCTAAGTCGTTAAGTAAAGTGAATCTTTTTAACTTGTTTCTTTCAGACTTAATTGATGAAACAATATAAATCTTCAAAGATCTGTCAAATTGCAAGAACGGTTAAAGTTATCCTTCTGTTTTATTCAATGTCTACAAATATTTGATGACACGAGGACGTTTATCAGTTCCTTTTTAGTCTATAGAGTGATTAAAAACTCTTTCAACTATTAAAATTATTTTTATTAAAACAAAAATATCCTCCTGAGTGGTGTTGTTGTTATTGTGACATTAGTGATGTGTATCACAATGGTGACATCACTCTCTGCTCAATGATATGACCGTTAGTCAGTAAGAAATGTTAGACCTCTATGAGCCAGGCGCCAGATCAGTTGTTGGAATCTTATATTCCGGGGAAAATAATATTGTCGTTTGGAATAGATTTTTCAAAAGATCTTCCCTGACGCTTTATTCTAGAGAAATGTATTCATTAAATGAAACCATATACATGAGTCGTACCAAGTTAGAATGATTTTTGCTAATATCTTGAAGCAAGTATTTTAAATCAGGTAAATAAAAAAAGTTATGAGCCCAAAAATTTAACAACCATTTTAATATAAAACTAAACTAATTAAATCTCTTCTATCCTACGTTTAAACAATCAATTCTATTTCCAAAACTTGCTTGGAAAATTAAACATCACATTAAACGTCAGATGAGAGCAGCATAAAGAACATATCCTCTTAAATACTCAGTTTGTTATAGCCATGTTATAAAATCTTATTAAGGCACTGCGCCAGTGAAATAATTTTACAAGTTGACTCCAGCGCCAAGACATGTGGCTGTTCTGTAAACTATTAATTCCAAAACACTCAGTTTATTACACCCATGTTTTAAAAACTGCGATAGTGAAACTATTTTACAAATTGATTCCAGCGCCGTCATTGGAAGTTTAGTAAAACTATTCTGCTCCTAACAGTTTTGCAATACAGTCCAAGTTTTATAGATGGAGAGTAAACCAGTAAGCCTCGTAGAATTTAGACGTGATTAATTTAACTAATCCTACTGCGCATGCGATTTACTTCGCTATATGTCACCTATGCTTTAACATCCATTCTTAGTATTGGTGATTGTCTTATATTTTCAATTCACTACATTCTCCATGGCTTTAAGTAGAATTGAAATGATGCAGTAATATAGAGAATCACTTACAAATTTCAATTTGAAACAAGGACGCGTTGGGAGTACAACTGGCAGCAGTGGATAAGTTTTGAATATGTATTCAGGCGGAACTAGGGAAATCAAAATACTCTCTGGAGACGTCCATAACTTTACAAATCATGGAGGGGAGCCTGTACCAATGGTAATAATAAACTGAGACATGGGCTATATACACAGATTTGTTTTACTATTCCTAATCTTAATTCCTTTCCTAAAACGGAAAATTTTATTTTTTTCTTAGTATTTACAATTTGTAGTTAACTCGACGTAGGGTAACTGTCAAGATTTTATGTTTTTTTTGTGGTTGATTTTAAAATGTTAAATACGAAAATCATCCTTTCAACTATTCACAGTCTTATCATTTTCTTATAGAAATATAAAGATAAGCTGATGATACTATCATTTTCTTGAACACACAGATTTTAAATCTGATGACATTTATATACTTCATCAAAAGTATATTTCTATACTTAAGGTAAAAAATTTCCCCAGCTAATCAATTTATCGCGCTGAACTATATATCAGTAAAGATTATTACAAATTCCATAACTTCGTTTATTTAATTGAAATTAAATCATTTGTCAAAATCAGCAATAAAGATTAATAGGTCTTTATACATATTCAATGAGGTAATGAAGAGCGATCAAAGAAAATAATACTTGGTGCAGGGATGAGAGTCTAACCTTTACAACGAAAAATACTATTTTAGTACTCTTCAGAAACTGTGATAGACAGTTCAATGAAAAACTTATAGATGTAAATATGTGGGGATAATATTGTACTTACTTGATAATGTACAACCAAGCGAGTATAAGGAAACAAAAAGCTACAAAATCTAAATAATCTATAAACGTCTTTTGGAGAAAAACTTAGCACTACATTCAGGAAAGGTTATGGTGTACTTTCGGCCACTTCAGAAGGCCACAAAGAATATACTTAGATTTATATATGGGTAAGAGTATTATCCCCCACCCAATCTATTGAAATCTTGCTCTGTATAGATACACTTGACCTGCCCTTGTAGGAACAAGGATGAAGATCTGCTTGACACCTTCTGGAAGGACATAAATTTATATTGAGCTCCAGAACAACAAAGTGTCTATGCATGTATTATGTATAAATTTGGATAGGTTAGGAAACCTTCTGGGTGCTACTCTTTGAGTGGCTGTTTTCTTAAACAAACCTGAAAAGTCCACTGTTTCTTTGGTGTAAAGGACACCCTTTGACCAATATCAATAAGCTATTCCTGGGAATGTTACAATAATGAACAAACTTGTAATAATTAACTTCATATAATTTAAAATTAAAATACGAGAAATTTTAAAAGATAATATGATGGAATAAAACTGAGTACTTTAATTACAATTAAGAAGAATGTAATTGCCAACTTAAGAGGGAATAAAAATGTTGTTATTGCCATACTGCAAACTTAAGTGAAGTGAAGCATTTTATTTTCCTGTTATGATAGTCTGAGTCAAGTGTTGTAAGGACTTTATGTTTTATTTTTATCACTGCCTGCAGTATACAGCATTTAACAATGGCAATAATTCTGTTATCAAGTTTTATAATGTGCGGTGATAGATTCAACGGATGTTAAATTGATTATTGTGTTTTGGACATTGAAAAACGAATACAAATTGTCCATTACATTGAAAAATATGTACAAACATGTTTGTCAACACATGTTGGGTGTTTTCATGTTGTAATTTTAACTTTCAATACAAGTTTTAATCGCATACGATTGGTGCACATTCAAAACATTTAATTGGTTTTTATGTCGGCCAAATGTCTAAACACTAATATACCTCAAGTTGTACTTTTTTTAAACTATTAAAACTTTAAGTAATACGGTCACCTTCATGGCACATCTGAAAAATCAAAATATGAAATCTTCATAGATCATAGCATTTTATTAGTTCATAGTTTTACAAAATTTCACTGAACAATATAAACCAGCACTAATAAACTCCAATGTCCGCGATTTCGAACCATCATTTTACAGGTCCCATCAAATTTTGCCTTCGTCGTAATTTCCTTTTCCACACTCCTCCTCCGTGTGGTTAGGTCCAGAATATCTCTTACTTATAGATTTTACTCCAGGTCCTATCTACTTTCTAAGAGTATGTCCGATCCACCCATTATTTTTGTTTCTTCATTATGTCTGTTATCTGTATTTGTCCATAGCTTCTTCATTGGTAACTTTTTCCGGTCTATTTATATTTAAAAATCTTCTTAGGTTGTTGTTTTTTTTTATAAGATACTTCGATACTCTTTCTGATCTTCCATGATTGGCATCTACACAACAGCACAGTCCTTCACTTTGCTTCTTTGTGAGTTGTTGAGATCATCATATAAGCTTAAGTTTTATGTAAGCCCTATTTGCTTTTTTGATTCTTCGTAGCAACTCCATTCCTTTTCCTTCTTTTTTTTGTTGATGTTATTGTTTAAAGTATTACGTGTAATGCGTGATTATTATGAATATGTCGTTTTACTGATCTATTATGAAGTTAACTTAGGAAGAGTTTGTGGTCCAGTGTTTTCGACAGTTGCTGAATACAAAATGGCATGATGAGTTGTTGCCCTTGAATATTCGCGATTATCTCAACGACTTAATCGATTGTGTAGCTAATTATATTGTCGTAGTTATCGTGATAAAATATCTAAAAGTAAATAGCATCCCAGCTTAATTTTTTGATATTTGCGAACTTTCTTGGGTAAGAGTGGTTACTTCAAGAGGTCCTAATTTTGAGTTTTATGATTATCGCGGGGGGTCGTGATACGTCATTATAAATGTCTTGGTGAGACGAGACAAATGACATAAACAAAACAAAATTATCGCAATTCAAACCAAAATGACTCCTGAAAACGTGTTATATTTAAATAGTCCAAAAATCATGAAAATTAATAAAGAATGATTTTTTTACCCATTTCACTTAAATATTGTTTTTGTGGTCATTTGTGTTTGGATGGTGAAATTTAATTGTTTTTATAAATGACAACTAGAAGTTCTAATCAAAGATCTACTATAAAGAAAAGAAACTTTAATTAAATAAATTTTATCACCTTTTTACAACGTTTTTCTTTTAAACAGCTCAAAAAGAAAAAAAATATTGAACAATTACCTGCTCCTCCTTAAATTAATAACACATTTCACCCATAAATTTAAGTTTGCAAATAAGCAAGTTATTTCCAAAACATCAAAGTTAAAGTAAGGGACAAGTCTAAAGTTTTGTGAGATTTTATAGCTAGTTTATGTTGATTTATTATTTCACTCTCCGGATCACAACTATATACATTTATTATCAGAATCACTTTGGTAAATGAAATAGATAAATGTATATATGAATTTAAGTTATAGCATAAGCAATTTCAACATACAAAATATACCCTTTCAGTCAATTAATAAGTATTAGACTTATTTCTTAGGGAAATCGTTTAGTAAGTATACTTATAAAGAAAACTTTTTCAGTGTTAAAATGTATGTTAAATTTTACATGTTACTATTGTTATGTTGTATATAAATTATACCAATAATAAAAAATATATATTTCATTTCAAAAAAGTTCTCATGTCAATTTTCAAACATAATTTTTGTGTTGTTCTATCGTACTTGAGTACAGAAGGCAACGACAGACTAACGGCGTGTCGAAATTATTTTTCGTAATTCTTTAGTGTTATAATCTTAAAATCAGTCATACAACGGAGGTGGGGTGGTATCTATGCTGTTACTATTAACGATTAATTACGAATAAGTACGAATTCGAAAATATAATTTATCATTTTAGAAAATGAATTACAATAAGGAATAAACTGTTTATGTTAATAGAAGGACGGGTAATCTGCATTCAAATCCAGGATCAGTTTATTATTACCATTGTTGCACGCTTCCCTCTACGGCCTACAAAGTTATAAACGTCTCCAGAGAGTATTTTGATTTCCCTAGTTCCGCCTGAATACATATTCAAAACATATCCACGCTTCCGGTTATACTCCCAACGTGTCCTCCTTTAAGATTGAAATATATAAGTGATTCTCTACGTCATTGAACCATAAAACGTCCTTGTTTAAACTGGATTTTGTAAAATGGCGGTGACAAATTAATTAATATATTGTTAAAGAAAAATTTAATCGTTATTTTATTTTTAATGATTTTAGAATTTATTTGCAATAAACCGTACAAATTAAAACTTTTTGTTTCATTTAAAACATTGGAACTCTCGGTAGTTGTTGAAGTCGATTTAGTTAATCAATGGCACAGTTTTTCAAAACAATAAACTCGAGAAATCCCTTAACAAAAATAATTGGAAGACCTTAAAATAAAAGAAGTTTAAGTATTTAAAACAGTCGATATTTTCGTTCATTTTGAGTTGTTTTTTTAAAGAAAAATAGGATAATATAAGTTACTGTGATTATTCAAAATCTACATTTTCGGACAAATATACTTCATGAGATCTCCGAAATGCAGTAAAATAGTTTTTGTAATTATACAAGAAAATTAAATAATAAAACAGCATGAAATATCTTTGAACTACTAGACCACTTTTTCGAAAAAAAATTACTTAAACACTGATTTTGGTATAATATAAACACAAATTATATGTGGTGATATTTCGAAACGTGCATGGGAAATAAATTCGACGTTACGTCTGACATTATAGTGGACTCGTTTTAGCTGTCGCTTTAACAACCATTATATTTTAAGAATCTGAGCGGGCTGGCAGTAGTTGGTTATGTAATCCTAACTGAAAAACATGCGATCATTGACCAGTCTCATTGTAGTGTTACTTTGTATGATTCTATTTAAAAAATACTCTCAATAATGACATCGTTAACGATTTCCATAATATCAGCAAATATTTTAAACAAAGAAAGTCAGAGAATGTAATTAATTGTGCGTCAGATGTTTTTGTTCTGACTAGTAGAGCTACAGTTAAAAATCTGTTACTTAAACATCAGCGTCGTAGAATGCCGACAGAGACAAATTATGTCCATTGTTACATATGAAGTAATATATTGAGAAGAGTAACGTAGAACATACAAACATTAAAATAAAGTTGTCATTGTTTACTAATGGGTTCTTAAGTATATTTAAACCCATTTGGATAGGAGTTTTTCAAGTCGGACACATGTCTTCTGTAATTCTTCTTTTAATATCATGTACTTTAATAAATGAACTTTTTTTCTATTTTTATTGTACTTTTTTTCCAAAATGTCCATTAGTCTAATGGGACATGAAACTTTCGTCAGATTTGCAGTTAGGTTCTAATCTTAAAGTAGCCATTGCCACTTTGCGTGATTTTTTGCTTGCTTCTTTCCACAACTACCCAATGCTAAACCTGGTATTTTTTTTTTCAGAAGACTGTTTTAATCTCTCTACATAGTTTAATTTTGTTTCCCTCGCAGTCAATCTCTTTTATCTGTCAAAGCTGTTGGTTTTGTTCCAGGGATTTACTCTATTCTTTAATTTTACTAATATGTCTCCTAATCGCAACCACTTGATACATATCTTCTGATTAAATCTTATAAGGATTCTAACCATCTGTTTCGCTTTCTGTAAACTTTTAGATGTTGGTTTTTTGTTTGTTGGCACTGCTTTAATGTTGAGTTCAGGAAGAAGGAAGCATTCAAATACGATTTTGGTCTCCAGTACAGCTGTTGTTGTTTTCACTTCAGAATCAATGTTTCACTTGTTTTGTCTGACAGTGATATAGTGAGTAAATTCCAGCTTATAACATGTATCTTCCATCAGTGATATATCAATGCACAAGTGTAGCTTATCCATATCTGTAAATCGTTAATGATGAGTAGAGTTACCTGTTTTATATCTTTTGGCATTAATATCATTTTAAAACCATTTTCTTTGATGTGTTAAAAATGTGGAAATTCTATGGATTGTAAAGTGTTTCAAATTCTGATCAAATATTGATTTTAAAGTACAGAACAATACTTCATTTAAACTAATTAATTGTTCGTTTTTTAAGTTTATTAGATGAAACCATGAATTTGCTTATCTATGATTTTACTTTTAGGTATGTCAGTATTTCCTGTTATCTAATCTTTTCTAATTGTGAGGATGTTGTTTTCTCACCACAAAGTATTACGATATTGGACTGTACACGTTCTACGTTATTTTCAATTGTGCAGATATAACAGTTTGTTATAGGTTTGATATATATTCTGTAAATCATAAGTAGAACCTCTGGTAAAACTTTTTTATAAGATTTAATCTTACTCTTAATTTTTTTGTAATACTTTCAGTAATTTGTCCCCAGTTAGGTTTATGATCCATGTGACACTGAAGTTTAGAGTATTAAAATTTTTTTTATATATATTCAAGAAGAAAAATCACTGTTTACACATTTTAATGAAAAGTATTAGTAGGTTGTTTTATTCCCCATTAATTAGCATATTATTTACCTTTACCTAGGGATCAAAGTTTCTGTAAAACATATAACTTGGAAATTACTTTTAGATAATCCTAAATAATCAAAAGTTTTGACTATTGCTTCCCATACTACCATAGCCTAAACCAAAATATTAAAATTTTTGGTAAACCCATACTATATTTAATAAAATAGGAATAAAATTATATTGAATTAATAATTAATGTTACATTAATTCTTTGATGATGATAGTAAGTATGCAATGACGGTGTACAAATATATTTTTAAAGTAGAACTTGAACATTTTAACAAATATTTATTTAGTTATAAGTTTATATCGTTTTTAAATGTAAACGTATTTGGTATGAAAATAAATGTGAACTCTAGAAATGTAAACCATTAAATTGCACTCAGAATGGTGAATTAGATTTCAACTCTCGTGCAGAACATTTTCTGTTATTCATATTTAAACGAATAATGTACGTGGTGTAACTTACATGCATGATAAAATATTTAAAAAACTAGAACTCATGTTTTTAATGTATTTACAAATTTAGAACAATTTATATATATCCAACAGTTAATATAATAAAATATATTAAATAGGGTTTTTAACTATATAATTACAACTTGTTTTATTTTGATTTAATATATACATTTTTTTTAAAGTTACCATTGAATCAAACATTGTTCGACATATTAATGATCCAAATACACAAATATAAACCTACTTTTTATTATTAAAATACTTGGACATGGATAAATTAAATTAATAAAAACTCACACTAAATATACATATAAAGATATTGAAAACTCACATGAACTAAACTCACACTATATATAAATATACAAAGTACACACACATTAAATATTAAAAACTCACAAATATCGTATAGAGGTTTTAAATTTTTATAAAACTTTGTCTGGATATAACGTACACATAAAAATAAAAACGACACTCTCTCGAATAATCTGGCAGCCAAAATCTAAATTATACTTACATTGGTGTAATAGCCGGAGTTAGCCGAAGCCGGAATCGAAAATTGCCCGACCGTTACGATATCGCGTGACGTGACGGAGCAGCGTTATGTTATACTATACAAATTTTCACACAGTGGCATAAGTCGTTTCAATAACAAATATATAAAAATATCCCATTGGTTGCAAAAATTTTGTGTAACTTTTAATCAAACAATTACGTACAAGATACGTCAACAATTGCTTGATATAATAACTAAATTATCCAATCATTCTACATTTCTGTTCCAGTATGGTACGCTAGTATAAGTGCAAATTTATTCCAGATCAGTAAATAGCTGATTGAACTGTTCCTCTGCAAATATTATATTGTGGTGTTTTTATATTACAGAGATAAGAGAACTTCGGAACAATTAATCACTTCCTTTTATTATTGCTTAAAGCTAATAAGCCTCTCAGTCATCATCCCCCTTTTATAACAATAGTTCGGCACCGAATTCCAGTCCACTATTTTAAAACTCTCAAATAGTTTATTAGTTTCTGTGTACTAGATTTTACTGTCAAGTAATTTATTACTGTCCACTAGTTTACTACGAACGCCTCCCTCCTAGTTCTAACAACTAGTTCTCTAATTGAAACTCAAATCGAACCTGTACACTACTTTACTACTGTTCACTAGCCTATTACTGTCTACTAATTTATTATTTTTCACAACTTTATTATTGCTCACTAGGTTATTACTGTCCACTTATTAATTATTGCTCACTATTTTATTACTGACCAATAATTTATTGTTTATTATTGCCCACAAGTTTATTATTGTCCACTAGTTCATTACTATCCACTAGTTCATTGCTGTCCACTAATTTAACTAGTGGACAGTAATAAACTTATTACTGGCCACCTCAATTAAATTCTTTAATAACAATCATTTACATGAACAACAAAACTAAAGATTACATAATTGTCTACCATCCAGGAATATACCTAAAACATTCGTTCATTGTTTACACGTACCTCTATTAGTTATAAATTTACATTTAACAGTTTAGTTATTTATGGAGATGATTAATTAAAAAGGTAATAAATAATATCTTTTATTTAAAATCCAAGTAATTCTGTATGAAATGCAATATTTTACTTCTAAATAAATTAATTATAATCACAACGTCATTGTACCTGACAATGTATACTTGAAGCCAATAAAATATTGCCAATCATCTATGTGTATTGTAGAACGTTCGTCCATTGTTTTGGATTATATTACCTATTAATTATTATAAATTTAATTTTACAGTTCTCTTCTTTGTGAAACTGTTTCATTAAAAATATAATATAATGTTTAGGTTTATATTTAAATCAACCACGGTAATTTTTTGAAAAATAATATATCATAATGCTAAATAAATTGATTGTGAATATTTTAGTACAGTGAGATTTTTATTGTATCAAAAAATCTTGATGTACTCTATTGTCACGAAATAAACCGAACAACCAAACATGTTGGTCGTTATATTGAATTATAAGAATGTACCATTAACCGAAAATCTCCATTCTATAATTTATTTATTTCAAGAGTTGTTTAATTTAAAAATATCAATAAAATCAAATTAATTTTGATAAACATAATTTTTCCCATAGCAAACAGAATTTTGGCTTTTGCAACAATAATATTCTAATAGTGCCTGTCGGCCGCACACTGCTTTCTTCACCTTCTGATCCTAAGCACCATAAAACTATGCGCTTCACATTATCTATTTATCCATTTCAACCTCTGTTTCTTCACACCCTTCTCCTTCCAGGTGGTTCCACACTCCAGGTGTTTGGACACTCTATTGCCATCCATTCTTCGCACATGCAAACAACCACTTCATCTTCTAACCTTTTTCTTACTACCAAATCCTTCTCATTGTATTCATTCTTAATTGTGTGTTGGTTCTACCTCTTCAATCGTTTTCATTCTTCTTTGGTCCACACGTTAAACTTACGCTACCATACAATTAATTTTCTTCCCAGACTTCTCGTTATTTTCCACAATTTATCACAACTGCCATCAGGATTGACTAGTATGTTATATAATTGGGTTTCCTTTATACATGTTTATTTGTCATAATGACAACTGTTTCCTGCAAAACTTTTGTCATTTTCTACTTGTAGCTTAGTTTAAAATATCACTTTCTATTTCTTTCAAATGTATTGTTATGGACCCAAAATAAGTCTTAGTTCTACTAAAATTAAAGCCATCCATGTCGAAATCCACTAATGGGCACGCTTTTCTACAAGATCCCAAATACTTTTTTTGTGTAAGGTGATTTCTATCCGTAAGTCTTCCGATGTTAGCGCCAACTCAGGTAATTTCTATTCTTTGCAATGACAACCACATCACCAAAATCGCCATTACTGGACTAAAATTGTCATTACTTGTACAATTCTCTGATGTTAATTTAGAATAATAGTAAATTTTACTTTAGCTATTTCCAAGGTAAAGATGACACAGAGATGCGATCACCTTGTCTAACCCCTGTTGTTACGCAAAAATGGCTGTGATAGCTGATTATGAATACTCACTCTTATTCACTATTTTAGACAAATGTTTACAAGCCTTAATAAAAATAAAATATCTTACTATTAAATAAATTGACTATAGTCAACGGCAGTGACTATTTTTGGCTTTTTTCGACTATCTATGTGTGTTTCTAATTATTCGAAGTGTAAATTATATGCATAACATTTGGGTAGTCTTTTAGCCTCAATTGAGTAACCTCTAGGTTGTAACTAAGACAGCTTTTGCAAGGAAAAGTTGTCAAAAAAGTAGCCATTTTTTCTTATCAATTAGTAGATGTTTCAGCACTTCATAAAATTGTACTTTATAACTGGAACATGAAGCAAAGTCAAATGGAGGGTTCCTTTCTCAACAATAATTCAAATAATTCTGTTGCCACCAATAATTTTATATGTGGTAAGGTTTGATGTTATATCTATGCTTGATTCTACTAAACTAGGCCTAACCTCAACGTCTAGGTAAAATTTTTCTTGACAAAAATTTCACTCAATTGTACACTGTCTTTATTCCCTTTCCTAGATATTCTATTCTTATTCATAACACTACTTTGTATACTTTTCTTTACTATTACCATTTTCCAATCACCAGTATTGAAAAATCAATTAAAATCATTCAAACAACAACGAATCACTTAATCAGTTGATATTAAACTCACAGATTAATCGTATAATGCTCACAGATTTGTTTTGGTATTATGTATGTTTATTTTGTAGTTAGCATTTTCGTTTATAATAATTAAAAAATATAACCAACGAACTACTATAAAATAATTGAAATAAACAATAACAAGGGCAAAATATCTGAAGAGACAAAATTCAGCTGATGCGCGAAGCATTGAAAAAACACGTAGGTATTTTGTTTTAATAAAAAAAATAAATAAATCTTTTGTTCTAATTTATTAAATGTAGAACATAATTATAGGAAATGGTTTTTGACATTTTTGGCCTTTTTTCATTAGAGGATCCCCTTAAATATGTACTTAAATCAGTTATAAATTTTGATTTAAGAAGTTAGTTTCTTGCATTGTCATTAACAAATACTGCGTGATGAAGCGATAATCAAAAATCTTCTCTAGTCTGTTTTCCTACTTTGTTTTCCTTAACAATTAATAATATTTCAAAAAAAAAGATGTTAACTTGTTATTAAAGTTAATTCACCAGTATTTAATATTTCTATAGTTACTGACGATACGCTCACAAATTACAATATCACTTTTCGCCTGATCCTACTGTTAATTTATAGTTCATTAAAAAACAAATAATATCACAAAAAATAACTAATATTATGAGTAAATTTACTGAAGCTGTTTATCAAGTGGGGACTTATCTGAATGTAGACATATTATAAATCCGGTACTGAAAACACTCTTCCAACAAAATTGTAAAAATTAAATTATAAACACAAGAAAGGACAAAACAAAACAATTAAATTGTAGCAGATGGAAAGACAGTTCACCAGTCTATAAAACGATCAATTTTATTTACCTTTTAACACTTGTATTTATATTTTCAAGTGCTCTCAAAAAATAAAATAAATACAACTTAAAACTATAGTTAAAACAGAGAGTTTATTATGACTAACGGCCACTACTAATATCAATGAAAGGCGATAAATTAAATAAGCTGAAGATTCTGTCTAAACAAGGACTTTTCCTTTCAACATAAACAATACATTACGAGTGTATTTGCGATAGAGGGGAGGGGAACGTTCTATATCCACACAGTCTAGTCTTATCCACACTCTACAAGGTGAAGTGTAACACTTCATTTCTTATAAGATAGATTTTTGACGCCAGAGAGTCGTCAATCTGTCACCAGACGTTTTAAAAACTGTCAAGAATTAATTCCTAATGCCTCTGTGATAATTTCTTCTGATAGATAAATTTCAGAAACTATTATGTAACAATTCAGATCTTAAAATATTTTAGTTATGGATAAATTAGTGTATTAACTAGAAACAAACAGCAAAAAATAAAACAAATATTTATATAGATTACAAAACACTTAATAAAAAAAAATGGTATATTAGAAAAAAAAATTTGGAATATTATGTGTATAATTAAATTAATTCTCATTTGAACTCTTTGCAATTTAATTACTACAAAATACTAATTTTATTTTGAAACTTTTTCTTTATTATTAATCCGCGACCGAAGCATTTGCACTGTTATAAATTTACCGAATATAAAAAAATTTTAAAAATTTTCAACCTTGAAATTCGCATGACAGAAGGTCATTTATCGTGTTTGTTAAGAACTATATTAAATATTTTCGTCTAATAAATTTGTTTTGGCGTTGAACTAAAATGTGTTTACAAGAGCGAGGGCGTTCCTTTAAGTATTTGTAAGTCTGTAGAGCTTACTTGGCAACAAAGATGTTTTCAGAAGGGTTGATTAATTATCCTATAAAGAAAATTGCAAAGTTTAACTTCTCTAGTCTAACATTTGCTACTTAATGATGTCAAATTGTGTATTGCTTCATTGCTAAACTAACTATAAATTTTATTGTATTTTAAACGTTATAAATACATTTAGAAATAGTATCATAATTAGGCAATACTACAAACAGTAATGAACTGTAGTGATTGGATCTATAACTGAAATAGTTCCAGGTTTAAGTGACTCTTAAAGTGTCGTTGTTGAAGCAAAAAGATCCGTGGGGAAAGACTAGAATTACAGCTACGGGAACTTGAAGTGCTGACTACAGTATACCCAAAAGAAAGTGATATTGCAGGACTACTCCTCTTTTTGAGCTTATGCTTTGCATAAACGTTTTTCATACAATTCCTAAGTAGAGTTATTTGGTTACCGAAAATACTGTTCACCCTCATATATCTTACCACTGGGTCCTTGATTGTAACAGTGTGGTATTACCTTTTTCAACTCCTCTCTGCTATTATTTACCATGTCAATTTTTGTCTTCTTATTTTCTATTCTTCTGGCAGTTTTACTTTTACCGAGATACTGTCTTTTTTTTTCAAGTTCTCTCTCAGCTATCCTTTATTATTATTTTTTTCTATTCTTCTGACGGTTTCAATCCTATTACTATACTGTCTTTAGTTTTTTAAACAAAATAAGATAAGAAACTTTGTCTTATTATAGTAATAGTAAATTTATCACTAGAGCACTGTGGTGATTATATATGAACAAGGAAAAACCACAAACCACAAAATAACACAACTACACAAACCGTATAATGCGTTTATATTTCCTTATGTACATTTCGATAACTCTGCTATCATCTTCAAAGGTACACTACTTCAATAGTGACCTGGACACTGCAAATTAATTCATTAAATTTTTTAAAGATTACTAGTGATGGTTTTAGTAGCATCACGATAACAGTATCAACATAACAATAAAATTTAAAATCCTTTGCCTTGTATTCCATAGCTTAAGAAATAATATTGACGTATCGACAAAGGTTTACTTTTATTTGGTAATTCTGCTCAGAACATTTCGTGTACCCCTCCGTCCAGTCCATGATTTTAGAGCTGGATATGGTCAAGGATAACCTCACTTGAGTCACGGTGATTGATTCAAATTTATTCTTTTTGGTCATGTTTATTTTCAGCAAATTGTAGATCATCAAACCTTTGAAGGTCGGCCCTGTTAGTTCATCAGCAAAGTCTAACTGATGTAGGTGAGTGTTGATTACTGATTGAATTCAACTGTTTCTATATTTGCACGTCTCAGCATGTTGTCAAATATTATCGGAATAGAACACAATCGGTAATAGAGGATAGCACCACTTTACTCTCCTGCCTCAACGACTGAGGCAGTGCCCATGATGTTCTACATCTACTTCTATCCTTCGTACATCTCACGTGTCAGTCCGATAATCCTTGACAGCCAAGTTAGGAAACAAACTAATTTATAAAAGTGTCTTAATTATATTTCACAGTAAAATGACGTCATCTTTTTTGTTCCAATGTTATAACGTATGAAAATAATGTATGAAGATAGTATAAGTAATAATAACGTTTTAATTATAAATTTAAAAATAAACTATGAATTCAAGTCTTTCTTTACATTTTATTTCGTTAAACCACGACAGGAATAATTCTTGTTCATAAGCTTTCCCATAAGCTATTGAACATTTAGAAAGTTCTATTAATTAATTAAACAATAGTTAAAGCAAATTCAATGCTATAGATCCACTTGATGTTGTTCCTTTCAAGCCAGTCCAGCACTCAAAATGTTTGGATTCTCCAGGTGCCAAGTGTAGTTTTAGAACAGAGTAATATGTAATCCTTTTGAAGAGCCTTCTTCCTCTTGAAGGAACCATCCATTTGTAGGAAATCAAATAGATGTTAAACATAGAGTGGGTGAGGCATAGGAGTTAATATATGGTAGCGATACCTCAATACGGTAATGGATGTAAAGGCGCTCAGAAATTTACGGCGTCGATTCAGCATCGTTAGGTAAACTCGGAGGCTACATTTGGTAGCTAATCTTGGTATCGAAAGACGGACCTACGGTGACAGGAACTCGATATTCTGAACTGACTGAAACATCTTTTAGCAGCCAATGGGCTGTAGCGCCTTAGATTTATTTTGATTTTATTTGAGTGTTTAAGAAACTGGTATTTTTCAATTCAAATATTTCCGCAGTCATAAATTAGGACATAAATTATTACAAGATCATTGTAATAAGGATGAGACGTGACATAATTAAAATTTTGGAATCATTTTGATTTTCTGAAGGGATGGATATATTGGAGACGGATATACATGGAATATTTTGATTATTTAAGATCAATATCATAAGATATAAACTGCAAATCGGTTGAAAAAACAAAAAGTTATTTGTTGATCCATATGAAGGATATATTTAACCTACCTGAAATTATATTTACATTTTTATTATTTATACTGTTAGAGTACGATATAACAAAACAATATTTTTAAAACATCCTTAAATTATAATGTATGCGGCTATTTAACTCTTTCTTCGAGGACACTATGTAACAAAGGCATTATTGAATCATCTATATAGAGGTAAACTTAAAAAATATTAAATTTATGGATCGTAAAAACCTACTGAATTGAATTATCTGTTCTTGCATTGAGTGTTTCCAAATGTAAACAATACAATATTTATGAAAGGTAAATGTTGAATAGGAATCTGTTGTATTGCATCATATTCTCTTTCATCCTCTCTCTCTCTCTCTCTCTCTCTCTCTCTCTCTCTCTCTCTCTCTCTCTTACACACACACACACACTTTCCTACACACACTCTCTCTCTCTCTCTCTCTCTCTCTCTCACTCTCTCTCTCTCTCTCTCTCTCTCTCTCTCTCTCTCTCTCTCTCTCTCTCTCTCTCTCTCTCTCTCTCTCTCTCTCTCTCTCTCTCTCTCTCTCTCTCTCTCTCTCTCTCTCTCTCTCTCTCTCTCTCTCTCTCTCTCTCTCTCTCTAAGTATATATATACTTAAAAAATGAATTTGCCAAACGATTTCAGTATATAATATTTGACAGAAAGATGACCAAACAATAAATATTAAAAAAAATTCATTTTATTTATATTTCGGTTCGTACCTTTGTGAACTTAAGAAAAATGTGGAAATACACAAAGAAAATTTATTTCCACATCATTATCTATTATTTATTTTCTGGAGTTATATTTGAAATCTTATATTCAGAGTGTTCCAGGTGCAAAATAAATATTTCATGTAATGATAGATGACGTAAAAAAAAAACTAAAAAACTGCGTATAACTCAAGACCGTAAAATAGCTTAGTTGATGGCACTATAGAAAACTGTCTTCTTCTAAAAAAAAAAAAAATGTAATGAAACTTTCTCCCAAAAATAAAATTGTTCTACCAGTTTATTTTTGTGGTACTGCAAGAAATAATATCTGGGTTAATTGTTAGAAATAAAAGTTCGGACTAAATTATAAGACATTTTTAAAATTAAGTAAATATTGTAGATTTACCTAATTTTTCTTTGTTTCAATTTTACTGTCATGAAAACGATCAAGCTTGTACATTTCATGCCGTTGACTTTATCAAATCTTAAATATTGAACTCTCTAAAAAAACTATTTTCATAGTGTGGTAACCTATATTTATAAAATTCTTGAATATAAGTTACAAAATAATATTTTGAGCTTAGCGAACGAATCCGTCGGTCGATTTTTATTTTTTAACAAGACAAATTATTCAAGATTTTTAGTGTGCTTTAATTTGAAGTATCACAAGCTATTTGTGTCCATTGCACTTTTTGAGATGGGGTGGTAGAAGGGGGAGGAATTTATTTATTTTATAAATAGATATTCAAACGTTCTCCTTAAAGGTGAATAACTGTCGCGAGAACAGATTATGCTTTTTCCGTCTTTTAAATAAGAGGTTTACAAAAAATCACACTGTATAAGAAATACATTGAAAAAACTAAAATGTAATGTCACCAGTGCACCTTGTATGTACATATGTATATATATATATATATATATATATATATATATATATATATATATATATATATGTGTATGTGACAATAACTTTCTTTTTTCTTTCATTTCTGTTGAGAAATATATCCAGATTAGTACTTCTTGGATTTCACTTCAGTCTTTATTTTAAATAAGTTAAATTTTAGATGAAGGTACAAAAGAGAAACTTCAAATTACAGAAACAACTGGTGAATATGAGCTTACCTCTAAAGTTTAATGAGCTCATGATATTACTTTCTTAATAATATATAAAGCTCGTAGATACAATTAAGGATTACAAACAAGAGAAGGAACAAACAGCTCAAGTTCGCTTTTTAATTTAATTTCTCGAGGTTTCTGTTTGATAATTTTATTGTAATTCAATCCCAATTGTGTTAATAGACTAAATCTGAATGGATGTTGTCTTCTCGTATTTCTAAGTAAATGTCGGAAGAAGCTCCAAGACGCCATGATGTCACACCCTAACACATCAAATCCTTCCCCAACTGATACGGATGTGCGATTTAGTGTTTTATTGGCAATTACTGAAACTTCCTTCCGATAAAATGAAGTTACAAACAAATGAATAGAAATTCAACATTAGATTGCTCGTTACAGAGATAAATATAATGGTAAATGAAAAGGTAAAAATAAACATATAAATATAAAGTTAAATTTTTTTTAATATAATAATTATATTAGTACAATTTGTAGAAGAAAAGAGAAAAAAGGTGATATAGAGATGGATAAATATTTAAAATATTGATAATAATGAAGATGGAGATAAATAGAAAATAATTTAGTGCTTTATAACCAATTACTAACGTAATTGACTGGATTTTTCATATTTTTTATAAGGTTTAATCGTGAATTTGCCATCATTTCTGTATATAAAACTAATACACGACATTTCGAGAGTATAAATCAACTCTCTATATCAAGTGTAAAAATATATTTTATTAATGTTTGCACTTAATCTTAGTTTTGTCTGCTCAGGCCTAGTTTTAGTCTTGAGATCTTTTCTTAGGGATAAATTTAGATTTATTTTCCAACATTACCAAGCTATGTTGGTGTTGTTCTCTATTATGCTATAGATTGTAACAGTAACGATCTGCAATGCCGATTAATCTAAAAGTTTCTATTTAAAAGTAACAAATGCAAAGTCTAAGAGAACAGAGTTGCCGTAGCAAGTGAAGTCCTGGTGCAGATACGCCAATGCGTATTAGTGCGCCATTTTTTTATTTTCTAAAGTAGTCCTATATGTAGTTTATATAGAGAGATATTTACGTTATAGGTAAACAAAACTATCTACATTTTTTTTTTTGTAAATTTCAGTTTTGAAGTTTCATAAAATCAAAAAAAGAAGTTTATGGATTCTCTATTTGTCTGTCAGTTTCCTTACATTGTAGTACTGTCCAAATGAGCGGATAATGTTGTAGTGACGTTCTCCGTTTCCGTCGTAAAGCGTTAAGGAAGTAATCGCAGACCTACTTGTAAAAATTTCGAACAAAAGGTATTTGTATTTATGAATAGAAATATATAAATACAAACATTAGAAAAGACAAACACTTTATTTTTACAACTCTCTGACTTTGAGACTACCACTAAAAATGACTCTAGCGTAAAAATTTCAAGTATAAAGTGACTCAAACCTTTCGATTGTAAAACCAATACTCCAACCTCATTTTAAATATCTCTTTTCGTTTCAAGATACAGACCTCGTTGAATTAAACATTATATTTCACAATAGATCACTGATTTCAATAAATAAATTGAAGGTAAATAACTGATTTATCCCCGTCACGTATTTATTTGTTCAACTATACAACACCGTGTTTCAATGCGTAGTATTCATCATCTGGTGTTTTTTTAAGAAAACATTATGACTTTATTGTTCTCGTTGAATATTAAAGAAATTAAATTTAAGAAAGCACTTAAGACGACAATAAATACAAACAAAAAACTAGAAAACTTTCATAGGTGTGCCCAACATTATATTTTGTAATTCCGAAGTAGAAAATATAGTGTAGATCTATACACAATTAATTACATATCTTGAAATAAATAAAGATCTTAAAAATGGTTTGGAGTATTGGTTTTACAATTGAAAGGCATTGAAAACATTGTGTCACATGACAATCTTTCTATTTAATAGTTATTTAAAGCCGGTCAAAATTGAAAAAGACCAAAATTAAAAGCTAGTATTTTCTATAAAATATATACCAAACCTGACGTTCTTCTCTAAAATATTCGTTGCATTCCAAACTCAATTTACACAGTCCATATCAAATAGCACTACGTTTTAACGGAAAAAGTTTGTTTATAATTACGATGATTTGATACCATATTAAATATAAAATAAATTTAGAAGAAATTTAATCTATTATATGAAACTGTTCCTAACTTAATTATTGAACACTTTCACTCACCACATACAACTCACAACATTTATTTTTAAGTACTTAAAACTTAGAATTCTAATACGATTAACAACAAAAATAAATAATCTTATTTAAATTTAAAACTTCAATATTTCAATTCTTAAAACAAAGTTGAAATATTGTACGCCCTTGGGAGATATTGAAACTAACTTGTTTTGCTGTCTAATATAGTATTACAATTTAAATTATAATTATTTAATCATATTTTCTATTACATCCTTTAAAAAATCCTTCCAGAATATATATAACACTAATCTCACTCAGTGAGAATTGGACCCAATAATATTCACTTAAATGCTTCACTCTTTTTCAACACTGAAATAGTTTTAACAGCACAAATACGTTAAGCTCTTCATCACTTTGGTGGAAACTTTACTAAATTACAATTACTTTAAAGAAAAGAGAGTTAAAAAGACGAACATATTGAGCTCGTAAACAGTTATAGGCTCTTCAGAGATAATAGGTAAAATGAGATGTCTTATTAAAATTCCAAGTTAAACAATTAAAATCAACGTCACTTTACGACAGCGTGTTTTTACTCCACGTGCTTCGAATTACTTATTGTACATTTACTCCAACCGATTTTATAAACCAGTTATAATAAATCAGATTACAATAACTCTGAAAGTGTTTTTAAATCAAACATAGTTATTGTCTCTTTCCGAAACACTCACTTACCACTCTGTGAACATCATCGTTATTGTTAATGGGGGCACAGATAGGCGCCAAACTTTCATCAGCTAATTGGTTGCATTCATCTTTCAAGTGTCTCTCCGGTTACGTCAAAGTCAGTGATGAACTGTCATCTACTGTGATTCATTTTCATCTCTGAAATAATAATTTATAAACATGTTTCCTTTTACAATTTTGGTAAACGAAAATTTAGGTTCTTACAAATCTCTTTAAAAGTGTTTGCTTACAAACAAAATGTAAATAATAATTTCTATAATATTCCTTTCTTTCAAGAAATACTGGATGAATAAAAGTACCTTCTTCCACAAAATGCACACTATAATATATTTTATGCATAATTTAATAAACATACAATATAACTCATGAGTATAATTCCTTTCTAACAAATCTTATGTAAGAACAAATTATAACAGTACTCACATGGAAGTTGAAACTACCAATAAAACAATAGTTTTAATTTCTCACATACAAGAAAAATGCATGAGAATAAATTTAAAAATCCACCGCATCGCGTGTTACTTAGTATATATTTTCTGCATGACAATCGTTTTAATTGTATCAATGACAACTAAGTTATACAAAATTTTAACAAGCTACCATCAAATGTTTGAAATAAAAATGGACTAGAAAAAAAAATATGCTTCGAAGAAGACAAAAAGTCACAGAAGGCAACGAAAAAAGGTTTGAAAAAAATATAGACAGGCTTTGTAATTAAATAATTGGTCTTCCACCAAGCAGTCAGTGGTCAGAGTGCCGCGAATACCGGTCAATTGCGGACACGGACTATTGCGGACACATCATTAAAACGGTCAATTGCGGACACTAGGGATTACTGCTACCTGACAAGGGTTTGACAGGTCTCTGCAAATATTTCAATACTGGAAAGTTGCGGACACTATCTTCTGGAAAAATAAAGAAGTAATGTGACTAATACAACAACAGCTTTGATATACACGGGTAAATCAACTAGTTTAAATATAAAAGAAGAAAATCGGCTGGATAGAACAGCTGAACCGGCTGAAATTAGAATTTAATAAATTTTTTAATATATATATATATATATATATATATATATATATATACTGGCGAACTGGCGAAATGGCTCAGCCCTTTATATAGGGTCTACGAACCTGGCTTGTTGCACTGTGTGAATAATCTTAAAATATTTGGCAGTTTCCTGTGACTCATAGTGGGGAGAAAGCGAGCCTACCTCGGCTCGTTTCCCGCTTACCAGCTCCTTCGCGCGGGAATAACAACGTTTAACAAATGTAATCTCATTACAAATCTCTATTACTTATACTCTTTGGAAACCATGTGTTTCGTTCTTAATCAATTGGTAGTCAAAACGCTGCTTTGCACGGGAATTCTGTTTGTACCTGTAAAACCCTTGTCAGGTAGCAGTAGTCCCTGTTGTCCGCAATTGCCCGCTTTAATGATGTGTCCGCAATTGTCCGTGTCCGCAATTGACCGGACACCGAGTGCCGCATCCCCAGTTAACATGGGTCATAACGGTTTGGCAGGTCTAGGGGCTATTCGCTAAGTGGGACATTTTCTGTTACATTCTTTCGCTCCCTGCATCCTTATACATGCTGCTAACTGACACTCTGCCTAAAGGTTTATTACTCTTTTCAAAGCAAAATATGCCAACATTGTTAGATTTATGGTAGTATATTCATAAACGATAAAAATTCTGGAAAACACCCTAAAACAATATATGTTTTAAACTTTGAATCAATTTTTTTTTGTTGTTATTTTCAAATATTCAGTCGTGCCTCTTCGTCTGTGTCTGAGTATTTTTAAATAGTTTGACGAAAAATTAAAATTGTTAAATTTATACTTCACCTGCATCAATTTTAAGTGGGTGAAGTTTATTATTATTATTATAAATTATATAAAGTTGTATACTACAGTTTTAATACCGTTTTAATACTGTAAGGAAGGATGAAATTGATGGTATAAAACGTTAGTTTCATATTCACCAACCAATTAGTCCCACCAATAGTCGGTGGAGCGAACATATCCGTATTTTTTGTTAAGGCATTCAGAATTTCAGAATTTATATTCATGGATATGTACGCGTAATATTTAATACCACTATGATATCAATAAATGGTCAAACACAATCACAAGGTATGGACAAGCCACAGATAAATCATTTAACTTGTACTAATAATCCCTAAGATTTGTATTTTGTTCAAGTGTACATTAGCTGTAGTTTTATTTTCTACTACTTCTTGGCTTGGTATATGAATATTCTTGTGAATCCGGTCGAGCCTTAAGCAGGAGCCACATTAGGTTTCCGAGAACTATTTATTGGATGTATTAAAACATCGAAAAAGCAAGATCTACCATTGACAGGATTAGTAGTTTACATTCTGAATTATATACATTAAATGACCTGAATAACACAGAAAATCGTAATCGTAAAGAAGGAATATATTCAACACAAAGTTCGATTACACTCCTTTTACAAAGTACTTATTTTCTCGTCTGGTTAAGACACTTGTATTGATATTAAATCCCTCTTTATTAAAAGCAAGATTTTCAAAGATTTAAAATCGTTTAAAGCATGATATATCTGGGTGTGATGTTATGTTTAACGTTTCAAAGAATTTAATTTAGTATATTTCACAACTGACATAAAATAGTGAAATTAATGTTGATATTATATTGGTTGTCAGGATATTTTAAATTATGAAATTGAGGAAAACGTAAGACGATATAATATATATTTTTCATCTTAAAAAAAAAAAAAAAAAAAAAAATCCCTTCAAACTACAGAAAAATAAAGAATTTTTAAAAGTAATTCCTTGATAGGTCTCCAAGTTTGACGTGAAATTGGTTTCAGAACAATTTAAATCCTATTAAATGTAAAGTATGGAAAATATCATCAATATATATATATATGAATCAATACTCGCAGATGCGCAGGCGTGATTCACTGTGAATTGCTTGTTTTTTGTTTGTATTTTTATTTGTTCTTTGCTAACATCAAATTTATCCAATATTTAGAACTTAAATCTATACAAAATGAGCTATTCGTTGATAAAGATAAAAAGGAAAATCCGAAAATTTTGAAATGCCTCCGTTTTGAAATATTTCGATCATTATATTTGAATTACATAAAAATTGAAAAATTATAAAATGTAATTTACAAGTCAAATTTTATTGTAGTAAAAAATGCGCCATACAAAATTTTTAATTTGTGATTTTTGTTGTTCTACATACTTTATTATTTTTTTGTTTTAACTGGGAAAAATTGGAAAAAATGAATTAATTCATTATTTATTAACACATAGTATATATTTATCCAAATAATGGGTAAACGCCTTATACTGGTAAACGAGTTTAAAGTCGTATTTATAAATAAATATATAGCTCAACTTGTGAGATAAATTAGATAGAATAAAACTCAAACACAATATCTTACAAAAATTACGTTTACTTAATCAAACGCGTTTCAACGACCTCGTCTCATCCTCAGTGATATATGAGCTACAATACCTAAACTATATCTTATAAGTATAACTCAGACTAGAACAACATATAAGTTTTGTGTATACATAACTCAAAAATGCCATTTACAAAAACCTACAAATAATCAGTGATTATCCAGATCATCCGACCATATTTTTTCTTCATTTTGTTTTCTTTGTGTATGCAGATCGTCCAAGACCAATAGCACATCTTCGAGATAATACCATTCGATAAGTTAACAATATTGATATCAGAACATTAAAAAACTTGACCGGTGGACTCCAGGACGAAGACACTTCCAATATTTACTTTAAATTATCCCCCCCACCCCCATAGATACATTAAAGTTTTATGTAATCTCAGAAGTAATTTAATGTTTATTATTCATCAAAAAGGAAAAGGTTTTCCACCTGAACAAATTTAATAAAAACAAAATAAATAACACACCTCACAATAGCAAGCCAAATAATAAAATCTATTGCTTTCTGTTTAGAATCTTCTACTTTTTTATACATTTAATACAGTTTATGTAATTTGTATGCTTAATGAATATTTAAAATGCTAATTAAAATAATAAAGGTTTTCCAGAATCACTCTGTATTATATTTCACTGTTTAATTACTTACTAAGGTAATTTGATAAAAACATTAAAAATGTCACAAAGTTTAAGTCTAAGGTTCTATTAAATTTTAAAACAACTGTATCATTTTTCTTTATCACCGTGATACCTTATCACTGCCATTTAATTTAAATGAAAGTAAAATAAAAAAGTTTTATCCTTTGAAAGAATCACTTTAAAAGTCAATAGCTGGATAACTTTGACAATGAAACAGGTAAACCTATATCTTAATTTAATTTATTAATTAAATTTAATTATTGCTGTATACCTGTATTTCATCTTTTTAAATGTACATTGACATGTATCTTTGTTTTCATTTTTATATTTAAATTCACTTCTTTCTCTTTACTTCCTTTTCTTGCTAACTTTGCCTTTTATCATTATTTTCGTCGATAGAGACCAAACTAATGATGAGCGTCTATTTATTTGCTTTTTAACTTTATTTTATTGCCAGGAAGTTTCAGTAATTGGCAATAAAACACTTCATTGCACATCCGTAACTATTGGGAAGGATTTGAAGAGTTACTAACATCGGAGGATGTGACATCATGTCCTCTTGATGTCTCTTCCAACTTGAGAAATAATAGAAGTATTCATTCAGTTTATTCCATTAGCAAAACTGAGTTTGAAATAAATTAAAACTATCAAATAAAAAATGTTTGAAGTTAAATAAAAAACAAACGTTAGGTGTTTGTTTTTGTTCGTGCAATCTTTGACTGTGTAGTCTATACGATCTTTAAATATTATTAAGGAAATAATCTTTAATAAACTTGATAAAACACTTTGGAGGTAAGCTAATATTCATGAATTATTTTTGTAATTTCGTAACTCTTTTGTGCCTTCGTAAAAAGTATAACCTTTTTGAATCAGGGTTGGATAGAAATTCAAGTATTATTAACCCCGTTATATTCCCCAACAGAAATGAAAATATGAAAACGTTAATACCAGATATGTTTCAAGGTGTCATCATTATATATATATATATATATATATATATATATGTATATATATATAAAATTTATTGACTTTTTTTCCAATGAGTCGCCTAATTTACAGCCTTCATCGAAATGTTTTGATTGTTTAAAAACAAATTAAAATATGAGCTTTAAATTAAAAAATTACTGAAACCTCGTATGAAATTCGTTCTAGCCGTTTTTACAGTATACGCAACACGGTAAATGACCAAACGTCAAAGAATCTTCCTATTGTTTTGCGGATTTTATCTTAGTAAATTCTACAATGAAAAGTAACTTTGTTCAAAATTTGAAACATACCTTCAATTTAAAAAAAAAAATTTCTTAGGGTAGTAACACATTACTATGCAAATGTCCAACCTAAACCGGAACACAGTGTTGCCATATTTTTTTTTAAATAGGATTGCCAAATGCCTCAATTTTGGAAGCTCTACAGCCAGTGTACATGGGACAGCTTATATGAATCAGTAGACAGCCGGGTAATACCTTTTTTCTTCTTGGTTTTTAAAGGCGAAAAACCTTTAGATCATCATCGGCTTATAAAAAAAAAACAGGATATAAATTAAAACCTTATTCTTCGAATACTATAATTATGTCAGGGTCTAAAATGAACAAGAGTTGGTTGAAAGTTATGATAGGAAAGATGAATGGTTAGAATCTAATCCAATAAAAAGGTGTATATCTAGCTTGTGAATCTTTTGATTATTACTCACTATAGTGAGTCCCTAAGCAGTAAAAAATAAAATTAGTTTAGATTAATTTATGTTAGATTGATAAAGTTAGGTTAGTTATGATTTGGTTAGGTTAGATTAGATTAACTAAGGGTTTGGGTATCTCGACAGGTCGTTGGGATGATTATTATAAAACGCAGTTGACAAATAATTATTAACACGATTTTGAACAAATATCGATTAAAATCAGAGATACAACAAGATGTATATATTGGGTAGAAGAAAATTCAGTAGAACACACTTTTTCATTTGTGGTAAATGTACCCTGAATGGGGAAGAATTGTGGGTAGAAACGAAGAAGAAGATTAAGGACTCCGTTACACTGGTGAAACCTATGCTGGAGAGTAGGAAACTATGGTTGGCAGGCATCAGGTTTATTATTTAGGTTAGGTTAGGTTAGTCCTGTGTAAAGAAGAGTCGAATTCACATTACAAGGAGGGCGACCGCCTTGAAGTAAAGCTCGCAGATGATCCCAAAATGACGTGGAAGGCAAAGAAACGTGGAGTTTAGTGAATAACCCGTATATATATATATATATATATATATATATATATATATATATATATATATATATATATATATATAGAGAGAGAGAGAGAGAGAGAGAGAGAGAGAGAGAGAGAGAGATTCTACACTCTCTTAAACCTTCCGTACGGGTATAAGGAGTTCCACACTCGCGTAATTACCGGTTTGCGTGGCGGTTTGTATTTAATTTTCCATGCCTCTTTGGATAAAAAAACTAAACAATAATAATAAAGAAGAAATTAGTCTAGATTATTTGAGGATAACTTATGTTAATTGTTTTGGTAAGGTTGTTAAATTTTTTCCGTATCTGTCCACTATGAGTGCGATTTTACTTGGAGATAAACGTTGCAAATAATATTCAATTGAGTTTCACACAAAAATTTGCACGTATTAGAAATTATCTGAATAATAAGGAAAAATTCGGATTTTATAATATAGCCATAACATATAAAGGTAAGTACATAAAGGTCTATCGTTAAGGTGGAGATATGACCGTCGAGTTTTTCTTCCAATATATAGGCCTACAGCGATAAAGATAATAAAAGAAAGCCTGGATGAATAGAATAAACAGATTCACGTTTAACTTTTGATTTTGTATTTGTATTTGATTGCTTTATCTAACTTTGTTAAACGCTCATTACGTGAAGAGATAAACCAATTAAGCAAATTTTTACGATTCATAAATTTTATATTTTCTGGTTTTTCCTTAGTATAAATCCTTCAGAATAAGCCAGTATTACATAACGTCTTCAGAGACGTTATGTAATAATGTAAATTTTGCTCTCCAAAATTTGCTCTCCAAATTTTGATGCCGTAAATAATTATAAATTGTAGGAATTTTTAAATATATATTTACCAATATTTCAGTGAATTTACAAATAAAGATATATTAAATAGATAGAACGAGAAAGAAAAAGATAAATAGAAAGAAAGTGAGAAGGAAAGTGAATGGATGAAATAGGAAGATAACATAGATAAATATAGAGACACAGAATAAGGAAGAGAGATAAAAAGAGAAGAGAGCAAGAGAAAAAACTACCTCTAGGTAGGAGAAGAGAACGAAAGGGAGATCGTAGGTGAGAAATAGGCACCGAAAGAGGGATAGATACAGACAACGGGTGAATAGAAAACAACGAGGGAACGAGGGAATAGAATAGACAACGAGGGAAAAAGAAAACTAAAAGGGAGAATTATAAAGGGGAAACGATGGAGAGGTAAAAGGATGGAAACAGAAAGAGGGAAAGATATACAAGTAAAGGGAGGGAAACAGAAAAAGTAAGAGAAAGATAGAAAAAAATAAGTGTGAAAAAATTGGAAAAGAAAGGAGGAAATGACAGAAATACAGGAAAATGGACAGAGAGGAAGGGAATTGAGAAAGGAGGTGAAAAACCAAAAATAGAGAGAAGAAGAAATACAGAGAAAGAGGAGAGGTAGATACAGAAAATGGGACATTATAAAGAGATAAAGGAAGAGAAAAAGGAGACATGTGGAGGGAAAGAGAAAATACAGAAGAATTGGCAAAAGAGAAGAGGGCCTGAACAGATTACTATTCACTTTTTCATTTGTAACAATATTTTATTATTTTACCTCACATTGGGAAATACCCAATGCACGATGATATAATTCAATTCAGCAGATTTTTACGATCCATAAATTTTATATTTTCAGGGTTTGCCTTCATATAAATGATTCAGTATTATATGGTTATCCATTGTTTTATAGCAACCTCGAAGAACGAGTTTTACTACCATAATAAATTATAATTTTAGGAATATCTTACATATTGTGGTATTATTTCATATTGCAATTAACATTCTGAAAAAAAATTTAAATTACAAAATCCTTTAACATTATTTACATCATGTATTTCCCGTTACGTTTCTCCACGACTCAATCAAAAACTCGCTACCCCTAATAAAAAGTGATTGGATAAAACAGAGCTTCCCTTTTCCTTGTTTAATGACCCAAGACAATAAGTGACTCTATCGCTGTTGTTACAACTAAATCTACATAAAAGGAAGAAAATAAAGGACATTCTTTAAACTGGTTAAATAAAAAAAAAAAAACGAATTTATTAGCCTACACTAAAGTACACTATCGTTCTAAACGTTTAAAGATAACCTCTATTCAAGAAGAGGAACAAAACTCAAATTGTGGCATTCAGAAGGTTTCCTAACCTAACCAACTTAATACATTATATATAAATACACACTTTATTGTTCTGGAGCCCAATATAAAATGATCTCCTTCCAGATGGTGTCAAACAGATCTTCATTCTTGTACCTACGGCGCCACATGAACTCACATTATTAATAGGAATCTAAAAAATCTCTACTGATACCATATTCACTCTGGTCCTCTTAAAATAATGTCCTTAATACACGCCAACAACGTTTCAACTGTTCTGTCAGGTCTATTTATGTCAATAGAAAATTGTTTACGAGTGGCGATCCTCCTCTTGGAGAGACCCTTAAGGGATCGTTTTAAAAAGAGACGATTTTTCAAAAGTAATAGTTTTAGTCTTATACTAAAATTTCAATTAATTAACATGATTTGATTATACTCTTGTGTATATATTTACCATTCAATTTTTAACACACGTTTGTTTCATTATTTATTGATTCAATACTATTAACCCCAAGTTTCGAAATAAATATATAAATTTTGACATTTTTGAGTTATTGTAAGATGGTGGGAAAAAATGTATAACATTTTTAAAAAGAGCATGTCATGTCGTATTCCTCGGTATTCATGAAAACCTCGGTATTCAAAATGAATTGTCTTTTTACCATATTACACAATCTCGAGTATAATTTTTATTTATTTTTTAACAAAACATCTAATGTTTTTAATGAAGGCGTCATACAAAACTGTATATATTTTTCCTCAAAGTTGTCTAGATTCGCTTTGCCCAGTTTGTACACGTTTTTACAAAAACGCAAATTCAGGTACATCACCTTTGTATGACCGTTTATTTTTTATCAAAGAATCGTTTACATTTCCACAAGTTCCTGAGCCTCATCCACCCTATGTTTACCGTCTCTTTGATTTCCTACAAAACAGATTTTTCTTTCTTGAAGAAGAGCTCTTTTACATCATTACTCTAGTCCGTTCTAACTATATACTTACCAACTGGAGAATCCAAACTCTGTGAAATTGTGGTTTTGAAATGAAAAAGGGAAATCACCACAAGATTATCGATACCAATGCAATTTATTTCAACTCGGTTTACTCACCCACTAAACGAAATGTAATGGAAGTTTAGTATTTGTCCAAATTTTCGACCTTTGTTTATTTTACTGATTTTTAAGTTTCATGAACACAGGAAAAAATGATTTTCGAGATGACGTCCATCCATCATCGTTGTCGTCTGTAAATAAGCACGATAGCGGCCACAAAAATTAAGATAGGACATGACAATAATTGGTGTAGAGTACTTTAGTGTGCTTATCAATACACCATTGAAAACCTACTGAAATTAATGAAAATCAATATTAATAAATACATTTTTTAAATAAATAATAAAGTATTGATGAAATATCTGCGCCTTACTGATGTCATTCAGTCTAGTAGTTTGGAATTTAATCAGTTTTGATGAGATTAAAACCTATTTCCACTCATTACACGACTGTGTATTTCATTACTAAATTTGTTTTCATTATTTAATAAGGTTCCTGGATAGCTGAACTGAGACACTCTTTGAAATTTATATCAGTCGTAACATCTATTATAACACCTATATTTCTATTACTGTCTATTTAAACTAAAACCCCCTGTCATAATTCCGAAAGTATCAACGATACTAAGCTATCTAACAAGCTGAATGTTTTCTCCTAATTTTCACTATTTTTCCTAAGATGGGGTTGATAAATGTGGATTTCTTGAAGAAAAATGAAGTTTGTTGAGAACTTTTAAGAATAATTGTTTTTCTATATATTAGGAAATGTGTTAATAACGTTCAAATCTGTAGTCCAATTTTGTGTAAATCTAGCATATGTTCCTTCCTACAATACACCATTGTTTAACAAAATTGTTAAACTGTTTCAAAAATATGGTATTGTTAAATAGTTTTTCTCAGAAATTATCAATATGTACTTGGTAAAATATATTTAACTTCACGGACTTATTTATCCCAAGAGAACCTAGCTGGATCAACACTAGCTTGGATTATATCCTTTTCTTTCGTCTTTCCTGTCAGGGTTTTATTAACCAACTCTTGTTCTTTTCCTATAATGACGCTATATTATTAATCCCAACTGTCTACTATAAAAGCAAATGATCTCAGATTTGAAATTTCAGTTATTTCTGGTTATGGTATTTAATTACCTAAAGATGTATACACAATACACAATTTAACGCGAACTTATTAATTTAGCACACAATATTATGGAGAAGTGCTGGGGTTGGACTTCCTAATTTTCTCCAAACAATAATTATTTATCAGGACCAACCCCCTCAGTTTCTAGATGTTTTAATACTTTTCTGTAACATCTTTGTTGCCAAGTAAGGTCTACAGACTTTTACAATTATTTCAAGGAACGCCCTCACTCTTGTAAACGCCTCACACATTTTAGTTGAACGCCAACACAAGTTTATCTTTCACATATATTCAGTAAGTTCAATGCGAAACAATATGAACACCTTTTTTAGTATTAAATTCAACCTACGTTTTAATTGAAATGACTTTTTTTTTCAATATTGTTTATGTTTTGTTAAATATATCCTTTCCTTAATGGATAATTTTTGGTCAATTTGTATATTCCAAAATTATTTCTTAATTTGTTAAAATTTATAAACAGAATGACAACAAATGAAAACATTAACATACATGTCTCAATTATTTAGTTCAATTTTCAACCATTGCTGGCCTTGTCACCATATAACAAGTGGCGCGTTTCGGAGTATCGTCATCTTTAAAAACTACCAAATACTCTTTAACCTTTCTGCTGCTAAATATATTGCATGTGTTTGTTTTTCTTAGATACAAACAATTTTGTCTACTATATTCTGCCTTAAATATTTTTGTATATTATTACTTAACCAAACCTGTTATGTTTTAACCCTCTTGACCAACTCTTGTTCTCTTCCGAACCTGGTGCTATTAAAGAGTATTCTAGAGTACGGGTCTCTAATAATGCTCTTTTTTGTTACTGCGAAATTAGGAGATGGGCTTTCGTTTTAAAATTACATTAAATGTTCTCATTAATATTCAGTTCTGCGAGATTAACAACTCTTTCGTGAAATTTTTCCAATCAATTTACTTCTACAAAATTACAGAAATAAGTATATTTATCTTATTTAAAAAAGGAAGAAAATGACATAAAATAAAGACCCACAATCCTAAATGAGAGTTGGTTAAGATACCTGATAAGAATGATGAAAGAGAGGGATCTAACCCATGATTACATGATAAAGATTAGCTTGATTCAGCTGGGTCCCTCGGGATTACCAATTCTGTACTTACTAAAGTGAGCCTCTGAGGGCAGCCGTTGTAGATTTATTTATATTAAAAAGTCTCCACTTGTACTCTTGTCAATACCTCCTCCCTGGTGGACCTTGAGGCTACCAAATGTGTAAAGAAGCCTCTACTCACTACGCTCGTGACGCGGCCTTCTTAATTAGGGCCTATACGAGTATCATCAAGTTCGAAATTAAATTTTTAACATTAACTTCAATTTATGTCGTTGTAGAGAGCTGGGGTTGGAATCATTATATGCAGAATTGAAGTGCAAATTGTAGGCATTTAATTGTGTTTTAAATTGAATAAACACATGATATATTAACAAAAACTTTTAAAAACGGCTGCCGTTTTTACATTTTAAATTATTATTTTTTTTTAACTTCAATAGGGTTCTACGTGAGAACACTATACAGCCACCTATATCAAATTTCACATTTGTATCTTTATTTTTGTGGCCGCTATCGTGGTTAGGTTAGGTTGGACGAAATTTTTTATCGTTTTTTTTTTCTTTTTCGTTTTTTTTTCGTTTTTCTGAGACCACGAAATGTAATGATTAGTCAAAAACGGAGAACTACATTTTTGATGATTACCAAATTTATTCTATACTTAGTAGACTGGATAAGTAAAAAACATTTTAAAAGAATAAATCAAAAAAATAAAATAAAACTACACTCATTTATAATTCAACGTTTTCGGCTTTAAATAAATATAAAACTAGTATAGATTCCGTAATGTCCCCCAATCTGTATTCCTAAATTTGAATAGCAATGCTGTTTTTGTTCTGTTTGTATGTTTAAACGAAACAAATTACAAAGGAATGGAATTGATGTTCTTCTAGGTTCTTGGCACACTGCCCACATTCCCTTTAGACTGTATTTGTATTTTTCTGGCGCCTTACTTTGCAAAATGAAGAAATAAACCACCTACGCAGCTGCAACTTTAGCGACAAAAATTTTGAAGAAAGACTAAAGATATGTCGTCTCAATTACTTTCAATGAAATGTTTATAATATATTATTTTATTTTATAGTTAGAAACTTTTGAATATTAATAGAAGATAGATGTGTACAAAGTGACCAGTAAGTTATGTGTCAAACTTTGGATGATGATTCTCAACATTAAAATAAGGAAAAAAGATTGATTTAAACATGTTGAAAAAACAATAACGAAAACAAGGATTTCTTGAACTACTAAAACTAAGACATTAGTAAATCCAGTTATATTTATTATAATACCTTTATGTACATTTCGACGACATAGTCATCATCCTCAGAGGTTTATAGCTAAACTAATACAAAATAAACACCCTAAAGCTAAGTGCCAAGTAGCCCCCCCCCCACTCTTAACAGGGAAGTTGACCCTCCCACTCATGATGAAGATGACTGTATCATGGAAATCTACATAAGGGTAATACAATAAATATATATGGATTTATGTTTCGTTTCTTGTTTATGTGGTTTGGAGAAGAATCCTTGTTTTATGTTATGAATATAAAAGCAGTGCTCTTTGGACATTTGGTATTAAAAAAAATCAACAATACTGGCCAAGAATAATCTGAGTTTTATGTCAAATAATTGTACTTTCATGGACTTCTAAGGAGAATAGACATAGATTGAATAGCAAAAGAACTCCTTTACCAAGAAAATATAAAGGTTCAGATACGGTGAATTAGAGAAATAAGCAAGGACTTGGAAGAAACATGAATTGCAGAGCTGAAAATTGATGGTAGAGGTTGGAAGAGAAAGAAGATAACACAGGTTAAGGGTTTGACGATCGAAAAAACTAAGTAAAGGAGAAATGAGATTATGAACTACAGAAAAGACAGAAGGAATTCCGACGCCAGAACTGCATTGTGTAACTAAGTTCATAGAAGGCTGAATCGAAAAAAAGTCCACAAATACTTCGTTTCAATTTTACCTATCTGTTTGCCTTTTTGAAAAAACCTAATGCAACTCCAGGAAGGATTGAAAATAATTAGACCAAATTTCGCTGAATTTTTTCATGATTAATTGCAGTGTATTACAAAATTCTACACTCCACCGTTTCAAAATGTGGTTAACTTGAAAGTTTTAATGCCAAATATCTTGAAAACTGTTGATTTTATGGAACAAAAAACAAGCAAATATTTTACCATTTTAGTTCTGATCAAGATTATGCCTGTATTTTTGTGTATCTCAAAGGATAGTCGATATATTGGTAAAAAAAAGTGATTCATGATAATTTACTAGTGCTCTCCTGTGGAAATTTCTCAATTTGACTGCCAAATGTAATTGCTTGTTAGAAGAAGTTTCCAATATATTATACTTTGGGTAAACTCTTGGAATTTTTTACTATGAATTAGGTTTTGATAATAACTCGAAATATTGTTGTCTTTTTTCTTGTGTACAATAAAGTCTATAGTTTAGATATTTGGCATCCAAAATATTGTTTGTAGAACATTATAAATTTGTATAAGTCGTCAGAAACTTCCTTTATGTTTTAGTAAATTACTGTGAATACTTATTTTACCTATTTCTGGAATATCCTAAATAAATTAAAATTAAACATGTCATCATGTTGTTCGGCATTATAAACGTTAACATTATATTTTGTGTGTGTGTTGTTAGGAAATATTTTCTTTATTTTAATATCAACAGTTACTTTCTAAAGTTTTACCTCAGTTTTACATACCCTCAGAGGCTAACTTCAGTTACAAACCAGAGGGATTATATCTAAACCTATTGTTTTATATATAATCATGGGTTATATCCCTCTCTTTCATCTTTTTTATGAAGTTTGTCTTAACCAAATCTTGTTCTCTTCCAATCCAGACGCTATAAAAGTATTATAGGGCTAGGAACCCTTATTCGATGTTGTTTTCTTCCTTTTATGTAAGGCGATAATGACCGAAAAGCTTTTCACTTTTAAACAACAAAGGAAAAATACACCTTACGTACGGGACATTCTGTATACATATACCCGTAGGTTATACATATATATATATATATATATATATATATATATATATATATATACACACATGTACATAAATCATCTTTACAGATTTTGATCATATTTTGTTGGAGTATGAAGGAGAATAACCAAAGCAAATATAATAAATGGAACGTTTATGAAATTGTTGAAACAACAATGAAATTGATATGTCGTCAATTATTAGATTTAAAGTGAACCTTCACAGCTTTTATTATCAATTTCACATCACATTTTCATGTTTTGCTTTTCTTTTCTTTTTTTTATTTTTTTTAAGTAAGCTACATTCTTCTTTTTTAAATAGTATTATTGGTACAGGTTTTTCTTTGCGTATGTAATTGTAAAGAAGTTATTTTTTATCTTTTTTTATGGCTCAAAAAATGATCGACCTTTAAAAAAAATTATCATAAAATAAAGACCCAGAATATTTTGGTAGTGTCAAGGTGTTACAAGAATATTGATTGATCAAGAAAGACCTGATAGGAAAGAAGAAAGAGGCAGTTCTAACTAAAAGATTAAATAAAAAACCGTGTGGATCCAGAACCCCTTGATTGTCAAGCCTGTACTCACTACAAGTGAGACACTGAATGTATAAGAAATTTAATTTCAATTTTAAATCGATATACTTAAAGTTGTACTCGCAATGACTTTCTATTTGGACAGCATTTCCTTCGCCTCTTCTACAATTTCTGATTTTCCAGACTTGTCGAATATTTCACTGAACATCGAATATCGTTATTGCATTAAATATTGATTATTGTTTTGTGTAGTCTGGAATCTACAAGGGTAATGGGTTATATTGAGGTAGAGGGGATGATGTTTTATTTACTGGCATAATGCCCGCGAGCCTTTAAACTGTCCTTTTTGTCATTCCGGCGCGGCGCCTTTCTTTGCAGGGAAGAAATGCACCTCCCACGCAGCATGTATCGTAGCAGTGACAAATGTTCTTTTGGGATAAAAATATCTTTAAAAGTCTTCCATTAATTCGTCATTATTTTTTTGTATGACGAATACTTTAATTATAAAATATTTGTATGTACTGTATTATGTAAGTTAAATACGTTATTTAGATAATTTTTTATGACAATTTTTTTTAATAATAATAAAATGAAACGTGCAAAACTTTTCACACTACAAACACTATGTATTTTACATTACATGGTACATAAGGGAAACTTATTTACTAAAATCTACAACAGGTAGTAAAGAAAGTTAGATTTTTTAGATAATTCTCAACGAATGTATACAATTTTTGAATATTTTGATTTATTATGACGAAGCTTCCACGGAATCCTACTTCAGAAAAGAGACAATTGGTTTAAGACAACGTTTATGAGACAAAGTATGTAATGAATTCATTTATTGTAATTTATCAAATACTCAATTGTACTTCCCGATTTAGTGATAAAATTTGAATTAATTTTTAAGATCTAAAAAATCAATTAAATATTGTACCTCCTAGAAGATAAAATTTACATTACAATCTTCACTCAAAATGAGAGGTAATTAGGAAAGTTCTTCATCAACAAATTATTGATACTATTTTTTGTTTTAATATGTTTATTTCTTTGAAAACGACTCTTTACTTATATTTACAATAAAAAATTTATTGAAATCATCTCCATATGGACATAAGCCTCTGAGAAAGGTTCCGCTTGCATACATACAAGAAAGTTATTGTAATATGTATCGACATAAATTTCCCTATTATATATAGTATATTTAGTACTTTAAAAAATGTTAAATACAATTATTTCTCAAAAACCCAATTAATATATACTGATTTGGTTCAATAAAAATGCTCTGTAACTCAAAAAATATCGAATATAGAGTGAAATTTCTACCTTTATATATATATATATATATATATATATATATATATATTAAATTACCTGGACACTCTTCCCTTCTCCTAACATGTTACAACCATTTTTTGATACTTTTTTATATACAGAGTGTTTCAGAACTCTTGTCGAATATTATAGAGGACTGTTAAAGAGGTTGAATTAAACACAGATGCTCGTTTTGTTTGTTTTATCTGTCTCTGTCTGTCCGCCATTTTCCACGTTGTACAAAAAAAACAATATATTTTAGGAAATAAATCAGATATGAAGTACAAATTTGCTACACATATTTTTTTATGTGACCTTTTATCAATATATTAAAAAACACGACCATGTATTTTTTTTTCAAATTGACGGCTTTTTTTTATAATTTTTAATGACAAATTTCCAACAAACAGTTAACTTTAAGAAGTTTCAAGAAACAAAACTTTGTGAATGAAATGGAAAATATTTTTTTGTATTTTTACAGTAGTTCTAAGGATAGCCGAAATATTGTAAAAAAAACTAAAACATAACTTCTTAGTAATATTCTACAAACCCAAAATTAGCGTAAAACCAAAATGTTTAAGAATTATGATTTTATTTATTTATTTATTTTATTTTTTTAATGGTAATTATAAAATCCATCTATTATTATTTTAAGAACACGCAATCCATCAATCTGAGTTTCTTTAGTTAAGTACAGATGAACTAATTTAAAAAAAAAGAAAAGAAAAGAAAAAAATGAACAAAAAACTTTTGATTTATGATAACTGAATAATAACAGTTTTCTCACATAGAGTTGTAATAATATCAACAGATTGTTGTCATTCCACAAGCTATTTTTAGAATATTGCCAGGTTTCCCCTAACGCCACTTTAATGACAGCCTTCTTAGTCGATATTAACTGATTCAACACAGACCCACTCCATACAATACCTCCGAATGAAGACTGAACATAATCAAAATAAGTACAGAATGTGTAAATAAATTTTCAAAAATTTCGTCTTTAGCAGATATAATATTATCTGCACAATTCATTGTCATTGAATGTAATATACAAGTATTTAAAATTATGTACTTTTTAATAGCAATACAAGTAAAACAATTCGACAAGTAATACGGTACGTGTGTAACTTAAAGTAAATTAATTTTTGTCCCAAAAAGTTCCTATTATTAAACAATATCTCTTATCAAATACAAAAGACTATACTTTTCTTATGTTACCACGCGGATGTACTTTGGGAATACTAGGGAGACAAGAGTCGCACTTTTATTATAAATTCATGAGAACTTCAAAACAAACATTCTCAAGAGACTTTCCTAAAGGAACAGTATATTTTGATTGTTGAATAAAAGTTTTTATTCCCTAAGAAATTCAAAAGTTACGGTGTTGACTCAGCATCGTATTGAAAAGTAGAGAGATTCGATTGGTAACGAAGGCGACGAAGAAAACTAGATATGCTGTCCATACATTATCAGACTGAAAACAACTTCAACCAGCTCTAAGATCCTTAATTTGAAAAACAAATAACCCTGAACGACTTTTTCTAATGGAAGGGAAATGCTTTACGTAACATCAGAGAACACGTAATCTCCAGTGTGTGGGACTCCCGGGTCATGTTGGTATACATACTAAACATAACTCGTATTTCATCGGAACTACTAACGCATTTCTTCAGGGATGTATCTACAGTCAGATGTAGGATATGAACTTGCTCTCTTTACCTTTCTGAGTTAAAATTAATGAAATGAAGTTCGCAACAGCTTGCCAGTTATGCTTGTTGTCCAGCATTCAACCCACCAGTATGAAGCTTCAAACCGACACCTCAACACCAATCTTATCTTCTCCCTGTCGGTATCCTTCTTCTACAACGGAATAGCGTGTGTTTAGTCGGTAACTTCCTCCTCACATCACTGATCGTCTCGGGTCTTAAATTGTATAAATATCAGCCAAACTGACCGTATCCAGTGAACGCTTTAGGAACATAATAATTTGCTTTTCCAAACTTCTTGCAGGTCCATACTTTCAGATATGAAATTAGCGATTTGGTCCAGTTTCCTATTCAGTCATCCACCACCAATCTTACTTGCTACATCTCTATTGTCTTCCCTAAAATCATCCTTGTATGTACTTTCATTTTGATTCTTTCTTTCATAAAGAGACCGATAGGAGGGACTCCCGCCAGTACTACGGCTGCATTTCACCTTAAAGTCCTATTTAAGTTTTGGTCCTTAACGATATCCTCCTTTGGAGCCTCACCAACATGTTAGATCATCAAAGGAACTAAACACAACATACCATTACCCCCAAAATACAGGTTATCAAACAAACAATAAACGGTGCAAAAATATTGCACAAACTTTTTCACGTACGATTCACAATTGAAATATTAACCAAACAACCTTTGTGTCGCTAGAATAGTCACTTTGCGTACACATAGTCATTAAAATTTTTGTACAGAAAACGCCATAAAAATAGGAGTATGCTACTCATAAGGAATGAAAAAGATGGCAGCCATATTGGAAAATACCGACATATTTTAGAGTTTGCAAAACAGATTTTTAAGTTACATGAAAAACTAACAACAGTCGCCCATTTAAAGTTCTTCATCAGATTAATAGTTTACAATTACCCTTGATAAAAATCACTCTTTACATAAGATACTATCAAAAATCGTCAATTTTTCTGTTATAAAAGACCTAATTGTAACCTTAAAAGACACTCTAACCTAGCCTAGATCCTCAAAATTGAATCTACCGAATTCGAATTTTTTGTGAAATCCACAATATTTAAACCAGTTTGAAAATCTCAAGAAAAAAATAGGTTCTTGAATAATCTGCAAAACAACTCAAAATTCAAATTTCAGTTCTATCATGTGTGATTATGTTTAGAACAAGTAAACTAATTAAGCCTAGGTTCCATATTATACGTAGTTTCCAAAATCATGAACAAGTTGATAACAGGAGAGGAATAAATATAAACATAAAAAATGTACCTATGTAATACAAACATTTAGTTAAAGACATTTTTTTATTACAAATGTTAAAGACATTGAGACAAATATTTTTTTTTTAAATAGGTTTATATCTTTCATTTCACTAAAGCAGTTCATACAAAGACGGAGACAAAAGCTCATAAAGTGAAAGCGGAAATTATAGTTTTTTCTCATTTCCTACCTCAGAGACGAAATACACTGAAATACTCATTTCTCCCTAATTAATATTTATAAACTCAAGGATAAATTATTTTAGTAAACTCTTTGATTAATTCAATTTGTGTATCATTCATGTAATGGATTTAACTAAACTCGAATATTTACAACTTGTTTTGCAATATAAATCCCCTAATCACAATTGCCGCAATGATACCTAAAACTACAATACTTAATATTTTATTTCTTTAAATACTCTGATGGACATTTCGATAACCTGGTTATCATCATTCGAAGGTTCTATAGCTAAACTTGAACCAACTTGTAAATCTAATAATACAATATAAATGATGGCCTACTACCAAAAATAATGTTTACATTTTTCAATGTGCATAATATACATTTACTACATTTTACCGCTTCGGCGGCCATGCAAATAGATATTAAAATCGCTCCTACCTCAAAGCCACAATGTGTGGACTTTGATTTTGTAGAACCACCGATCATGGAGAGGTTTATTCGGCCCAACATATTCAACATTTTACTTTTAATGCACAACGGTCATGGATGTCAGTAATACATAACATATATTCTCATATAGGCCCCTATCTTGTAATGAACAATGAAATACAAATTGTATTCTTAGTATAAATACGCAACTCTCTAATTTTATTTATTCAGTTATATGATTCAAATAACTTTATAATTTCTGTAAACTAACTAACATTATTAGAAAGTTTTGGTCTAGTTTTAAATGATCAATTTAAATTTCACAAATGTGAATATCAGTTCAATATTTATATTTATATGGAAAGTTTAAACATATAAATACAGTTTTCAATCAAACTATAGAATTACTTATATACAGAACAATAAAGTGTAACGATAGCTATTCGTAATTATTTTAATCATAAAAAAATGTATGTAAATATTTGTAGCTAAAAGCAAACTGAATATTTTTATAGAATCCAATTAACCCCATCTCTTGTTAAGGTTAGTTTCCATGCAAACGATTTCTCCACGGGATGATTTTAGTACGGCAGAAAATGTTTGCAAATAATATCGGGTACAAAAGTTTGTTGCGGACTAATTTCATTCCCGACAGTGCTAGTGGGCGTGGTTCCCAACTTAATAGAAACGACAAAAGTTGCAAAGATAAACTGCAGTACGACATACAGTACATTAAACTGTCAGCATAGTTGCTATAAATCAATCCAATAATTGAATATTAATAAGTAGAATAATTTCTTAAAGGTTTTAACTTAGGACTAATTTTTTTATTATTTAAAAAATATATTTTCAACATTATTTACATTCTGTATATTTTATATATAAAAAAGAAGAAATAATTTATAATAATAAAAAGTCTTGATTATACCATTGAATGTATATCTAAGAAGAGGTTCTATAGCATGCGAAAATGTGAGGTTCAATATGTGGATTGAACAGTTGAAGTTTTATGGTTTCAGGATCAAACTGCACTATTGTTGGAAGTGTAGACGGCAGGCTGTCCTTGACGTTATCAGAAGTACATCGTTAGATGACAGCGCTTCTAATTTCTGAGCTTCGACCCATACTATGGAGGTGGGCAATCTATTTAGTATGTAAAATTTATTATTATACTTATCTTTATCTTAATTTTGAGCTTTTTGAGTAACGATTTAAAAACTATGAGTCTTGAAATTGATGATTTTTAAATCGATACTGGTGTCACTATCAAACGTTGCTAACTTTTTTTTTTTTGTTGAGAGGCGAAAACCTCACGGTCATCATAATCGAAAAACTACCTCATAAAAAAAAGAAGGAAAGCACATAAAATAATAACTTCTCGCCCATGAATACTCTAATAAAGTTAGAGTCGGAAATGATCAAGAGTTAGTCAATAGAGACCAGATAGGGAAGATGAGAGTCTGACTCAAAACTACATGGAATAAAGGGTGTAGATACAGTTAGGTCTCCTTGGGATTTCCAAGCCCGTACTCACTAAAGTGAGCCCCTGAGGGTGCTAAAAATACAACACCCTCATGTGTTATGTTGGAAGTAACATAACGTTACTTCCAACATTTCCCAGATTGACGCGAAATCACGCACGGTGCAATTTTATTTTTTTATTTTCATAGGTTCCACCAGACTTAATAGATACTCAAAGTTTCGATATTTAATTCTCACATAGATTTCATCTACATTTTGAAGTCGCAATAATTGCCTAATAAGTGTACTCACACTTACTTGCCCGTTTTAACAAAGTAGGCTAATTATGCACCCAACAACAATGACATTTGTATTTCTTTTTCAGAAGTTGCAAATGTTCTTCAATCATCACAATGACTACAGTAATATAAATGTCTTCTTCGTACATACAGTATGGAGGTAACGTCCCTAACAAAATCCCCAAAAATGTTCTCAAAAAGTGTATTCTTAGAAACGAGTTATAAGCTTATGAGGATCATGTAAATGTTACTGTTATATTTTTAAAAAATACTCTTTTTAAACTGCATTCTAAAACAAAGCTGATTTTAGGAAAAGTTTCAAAGGAGCCGTTTTTGTTAGATATTTAGATTGTAAATAATTTGATTTTTGGTTTATCCAATAAAATAAAGTCACACTTAACTCCTAACCATAAAATTTTCTACTTTTTCATTTTAAGGAAACTAGTAAAATTAGTAATGTATATATATATATATATACATTAAAAACTTTAAATAGAGAGATTGTTTCGAAAACCTTGACTTTACAATATGGCAGCCAAATTTTAATTTCTTATAAGGAATCTTATTTTTTACAGTGTTTTTGGATTCTGTACGAGATTTTAAGACATTGTTATACTTAGTTATTGTTTGACAAACCAACTCGTTTAGGCGCTTAAATTTTCAAAATTCGAACACTTAACATTTGAAGCATTTTCAGGAAGCGATTTTCTACACTACCAATTATTGAATCAAGATAAAATTGTAAGTAGGCATTATCTAGGATGTGTAAATACTAATGTAGGACTACAAATAAAATAATGTAGGACTACTAGAATCTGGTGTAAGCTAGAGATAGTATTAAATAGCCTGAGAAAATAATTGTTTGTACGATTAAATCTGGTTCAAATTTGAATTTAAATTCTATTAGGAAGTGAATAAGTGATTACAGGTCTTCAGAAAACAATTGTTTAAATACGGTAGCCTAACAATTAAGTTGGCAACACTTTTATTAGCAGTAACTATCTTGCATTATTGGATTGTTGACATTTCCTGCTCACATGGCATGTATTCACTAACAGTTCTAAAAATGTAATTATATAATCGCATGCGCTCGTACACGCTGATACAAATTCCTAACAAGAATAGTATGCACCATCAATGAAAAATACTTTTGAGGTAGTTTTAACTTTTGTACTAATTAATGGTTTAATTTTTACAAGTAACATATTAAATAATTTTCCTCTATATACGAGGGCTTCTGAAATAATTTTAGAATGTGCAATTCTAAATAAAAATCAGCTTTATTGCATTATTCATTGCGTATGGAAAATGGCGGTTCATTTTTCAGAGTTAAAAACAGATTTTTTAAGTTATATTCAAAAAACAATAACGGTCTCCTATTTAAAGTATTTCTTTAGATTAATAATTTTTCCGATATATACCAACAGTGCCCACACAATAATTGAGCTTGTATATACTTTCACTTTAAAGCCTATTAAAAATTAAAAAATAAGATTTTACAACGTAATGGCTATCTACATTTTGTTAAAAATTATTATTATAGGCCTATTGATTTTTGGGGGTAACGCTTTTTATTTAATCGTCAGTTAAAATAAGATATCACTTGGTCCTTACATTAAAACTTTTAAACCATTTCTCCTTTATATAGTGTGAGTAATGCCTCCGATATTTCAAGACAACATTTTGAGCTATGTTGTACTCCCACAATATAAAATTTCTTACTTTAAGTGGTTTATCCTGTTTTCCTTACCATTCCATTAACCTGTATGGT